>MJUU01051995.1:65093-89416 GCA_002080025.1 Modiolus philippinarum | reverse complement strand
CATTAGAAGTGGTTTTATGTACAAGGCTAAAATTGTTCAACATTCACCTCAGTTTTCAGAAATAAACAGGTCTTCAATCATGTCATTATCTCTGAAATTCTACAAGATCTGTGATCATTTTATCTGAAAATAGGATTGCATTGAATATATACATATTATATAACTTGCATGATACAAAACACTGCATCATCTTTATATGATACAAAATATACTTTTATCTGAACTAATTTCATAAACATGACAAAGTCACAATAAAGTTTCAAACTAATTTTGAGGGTGAATAACATTTTTTAAGTAAAATATTCTTTTGCATTGTTTGCTATAAACATTTTACACATAAAAATTTTAGATACAAACATTTTACATCCAATATTATGGTGGTAAATTTACAAGATATTTGTATCAAGATTTGCTTATTGTATGAACTAGAACACATCATAAATTGTACATGTAGCTATGTGACTCTAAGTTATGCTGGTTAAAAAACAAACTCAGCCCAAAACAAAACCATTATGTACAAATGTATAATGTGTAATCCAAAATAACATTTATACTTTTCAGTGATTGGCCTTCATCATGTTCATAAATTTAACTAAACATGCTAAAAGGTACTTAATTTTTTTAATGTCAACCTAAGATGAGCTCTTATGAATACAAATGTACAAAGTTGTTACAGTTTTAACATAAGATAAGGAAATGGCACCATTAATTTCATACTTACCAGCTGTAATATTTATAAAAGTCTACATTAACAATGATACATAAAATTAAGGGATTTCTGATATCAAATCAGATATACCCTATTGGTTTTGCTCAAAAACATTTTTTTTTCTGGCAGCTTTGTCCCCTTAATGGAACGGCGGGTTACAGCAATGAAATTTGACACAGTGGTTGAGCATTGATGATAGATGACAGCTTCTTTGCCATGAACCATCCTGTCACTTTTGGAGGGAGTCGTTTGCTATACGTTTTTGCACATGGATCACATTTTCTTGGTCATAAGTCACTTTAAAATACATAAAATAGACTGTGTATAAAATTTAATCAACTTCCAATTATAATTTCATATAATTAAAGGCCTATAAACATCTTATGCAAATTGAAGGAAAACTAGAGAGTGATCCGTTTCCTGCCAAAATTTTGAGGTCTTATATCTCAAAAATTCCTACATGGATTTTCAAAATTTTTTGCTCAAGTTGTTCCATTAGTAGTGCTCTTCATAACAAGAGGTCAGAATTGTAATTCTAATTACAAAATTTCTGACACTCATACTCCCTTAAAAATTTTAAAGTCCTTTGAAAGCTTTTGGATTACTAGTATATTTTTGTATGTAAGACATTGATCTTTTTTTGACTATTAAACTTAGGTGATATGATTTACATCTAGAAATGGTCAAGGTTATTATTGGTCACTCTAAAAGGTACAATGTATATACAATTAAGATCATCTATAAAAATTAAATAGTCAGAGCTCGCTACTGTTTGACATGATATATAGTCTTTCATAACTATCTATATGTTACAGTAAATGTGTGTAATTAGTAATTTCATGAAATTACTAAAACTTTAGGAATTACATGTAATTCCTTAAGAGTCTAGTAATTTCGTGAAATTACTGAATTTTGTCAGTAATTACATGAAATTACTTAATTTTTTAGATAATTTTACACACATTTACTGGAATCAAAATTCTTTATCAAATTTACTTTTACTAAATTGTAAGCATGTTGATACTTACATACATGTACAATGTACTGGTATGTATTGTAGAGACTGAAATATTTCTGTGAGTAGTTTAGGGAGGATTAATTCTCTGCTATAGTCCATGATTACCTTTACTTTCCTAACTTTAACAATTAAATATAGTTTCTTATGTCTGATCTATACTAAATATATAGTATTTTGAGAACAAGTTTATAATCATTTTACAAAATACTGAATTAAACCTCACTGTTCATATTTGATCGAAATCATTTACATGTACATGTAAAAATGTCTCTGGACAGCAAGGAAAGGATATTTACAGATGAACTTTATAGAAAAAATCTTCAGATAAAAATAAGATGGCTGGGAGAAGCCATCAGATACTGAAACCTTTAAATTTGGATGTAATGTCATGTTAGCATTTCCTAACTTCATCAATAGTGTCAATCTTGAGACACAACAGTCATACCATGAAATTGTGCATTTTTGCTAATTTTCATAATAGTTGTTGGATCTAATACAAGACCCGGAGTTCCACCGGCTTGTGATGTGATCTTTTAAAAACACAATGCATGTGAATGTAAAAAGATCATCATTTCTCCATATGACTAACTTGCTATAAGATATGGCTTGTTGTCTGGCTCATACTCAAGGAACCAATATGTGGCATGTTCTTGATAATCACTGATTTTCGAAACTGACAACATTTCGGATTTTCAAAGGTAACTTAACTGTTTGCCAAGAAGCAAGAGAATAGTCGATTGAAGATGGACAAGTATTTTAAAATGTTGTTGCAAATCTGAATGCACAAAGAAAAATTGCAATTGTTTAAAAGCTAGTGTGATAGTGTATTTGACATAACAGTACCACCACCAGTCACAGGGGCACAACCAAAATCAGTTATTTTTTAAATAACTTATTCTAGTTATATTTTCAGTGTCCAAATTATCTCCCTTGCTAAAATTATTACCTCCCTTTAGGAAAAAAATAGAAAATAACTGAAAAAGGTTATATTTCATATTTTATGTTTCAAATATACCACAAATCTTTAATATCATTCTGAAGTTACAATTTTAGAGACAAGGTCACGTGTTATGTACCATTTTGAAGAGAATGTCAATACCAGTTGGTCAGGGTAATTATTTCCTGTTCTTGAGGAAGTAATGACTTTTTAATTGATATTTAATGTCTCTAGGGTGCCCTACTTCAAAAGCTTTGCGCAATAGGTTCCTAGTTATGCACAAAGGATTTCTAACCTTCAAAGGATAGAGGAATAATTACTTTACCATAAAAAAAATATATGGTGTGTCAGAAAAAATTACCAAGCACAATACAAACACTTGAAATTGATATGAAATACAAAAAATAACTGTACTTGGTCATGTTGGTTATTTTTTTTAAAAGGAAATTTTGAAAATAACTTAAAAAGGTTATTAAAAATATAACTGATTTTGGTTGTTCCCCTGACTGGTGACCACATTTAAAAAATATGTAATTATCATAAAGAACATAATGTTATATTTTCATTATGCATCAAAGTCTTTTTACACTACTACATATATTTGGTTTGCTGAATACATAAATTTTCATGACCTATAATTTTTTATTCATCAAAATTAGAATTTAGTAAATGTGTGTAAAATTCAAGATTTTTTTCAGTAATTTCATGAAATTACTAGACATTTTAGGAATTTCATGTAATCCCTAAATCACCTAGTAACTACATGAAATTCTTAAATATTTGAGAAATTACACGTAATTCTTGATTACACACATTTACTGTAACATATACATTGGATTTGAAGTGGTTATCAGCATTAACTACCAACTTTTTCTTTTGTTTATCCCAAATTGTGGTTCTAGACGATAAGTGATTATATGACATTTAATTACATGTTCAGCAATATAGTGTAATTGTTAATTCCAACTCAACTTAAAAATTTGAAATAAATTTGAACATTTAGGCCAATCAAAATTTATTGGTAGAATTTCATCCCCACGCACCCCTAGAAAATCAATCGGCCTGAGCTTTACTTCTTTGTAACGAATTCAGATATTTTAATTTGGGTCTGCATCCAATACACATTTTCATTTATATTCATACAGCTGTTTCCAATAGTTGGTATAACATATTGGTAAACATGGTTTTTGCTATTGTGAGAGATGTTGCCAGCATAACAGAATAGAAAAGCTGGTTTGCTTCGAATTTCAACAATTTGAAAACAAGATATGACACCGACAATAACCTCTTTTGGGGTGTTTATGATGAGAAAGCCACAGCCATTGAGATGCAAACAGCTAGAACGTGTACAATATTGTCACGGGTTTGGGTAGCGTGGACATGACACAATAGTGTATACGGGTATACGTTACAGACCAGACAGACAGACACCAAGTGATGTAAGAGACACCCTTTTTGCAATAAAAATATAAGGGAATCGTAAATCTATAACAATATGTTTATTATCTAAATTACGAAATTAAAACATGACATAGGACTAAATATATCTGTGGGCAATGGCTTCCGTGATCTTGGATGTTCAAGACTGACTTCTATCTTCACTATGACGGCAAAACAACCCTCAAAACGTTCAGTTTTTAAAGGGGACAAGACAACATGTCAATTAATATGGTGAAAAATTCACACAAAACGTTCAGTTTTGTAAAGGCAAGACCGTATGTCTCACGATATAGCTTAAAATATCTTGAATAATTCAGTACAAAACACTCTGTTTCGTAACTATCTCTACGGGTATACGATATAGCAGAAAATATCACAAAATGTCAAATAAAATACATGCAACCATAAATAACTATGTTCCAGTAACTTTTGTTAGCTTTTGGCTTATTTACTCCATTTCATGACAACAGTGCATGATAAATACGTAAGGAAATTCACTCAATAAAACTGTACATACGTACACCAGTTGCTTATAAAAGTTAAAATTAATAAAATATAAAGTTTCCTGTACTTTGGACCTTTGGCACTTTCCACAGCAGAGAATCTCCTCCGAAGCCTCTAAGCAACCTTCTCTTACGACTTTTGAATCACCAAAGCCCCGAAATTCATATCTGACTGCTTTTTATACTCCTGCGGCCGTAGCTATAGTAATTGTGAAAATTTCACAATTGTCAAGGGCAACCGCCTCAGCAGTGCGAAAATGAAGGATTTTAAATAATAATTTATAGCATCCTCTAATTACATTAGAACAATAAAGCATTGTTCTAATCCAAAACCATATGACAATAGACAAGTATATTTCATACAACTTTTATGAATTTGACTTTGACAAGACACCCATTTGTAAAAGTTTTAGTGACTTTCCGTTTCCCTCTTGTGAGCCTCAAACTTTCGGAACTACTTCCGAATGGCTTATGTTGTGAATGGATGTAAACATGAAAGTGCCGGTATTGCTGAAGTTCGATGTCAAAAACCAAGAATAATATGAAGTTTTCCCATAATATGAGAGTGTAGGTTTTGAGTAACCAATGTTTGAACTTGACTTATGTCCCAAAAATATTGTGACAACTCCTAGATTCACTAGAAATTCAGATCGAAGCGAGGCATCATTTGCCCCGTTTCGGCCAGCCATGTGTACATACGTACAACCATGCCATGATATAACTGAAATATTTGAGTTCAAAACTTTGTTTCCTGTACTCAGTTGATTATAAAACGAACTTTTAAAACAGCAGAGGCATAAATTGCCAATCTATGCACAGTTGCATAGTAAAGATGTAAACATAACAGGCTAAGCTGTCTTCTTAAACCCTGGACCCTTACATTACCCTCTGCTCAATTGTGAGGTCCTCCGAACAGTTTCTGACTTCCAGTAAAAGATTGTCTCAGGACATTTACTCTTTTCAAATTTCTTAAACTATGATAATAAAATAAACACATTATCAAGTTTTGTGATCTATTATTACTGTAATAATTACAGGAAAGAAAATGGCACTACGTCAATTCACTGACTGCCTGAGTTGTTTTGCCAAATCACTGACAAATTACATTTAATATGGATGGTATCTTCTCGAACTCTTTTGATAGTCACCCTTTCTCAACTTCTCTCTTTCTTCACGTAACCATACATTTAGTCCCTTTAATTCATAAGTTAAGCTATTGAAGGCTTTTGTCTGTTCATCTATGGCTTGTGTCATCTTCCTTGTGTTTTCCTCACCCAGTTTGAATGCATTGTTTAGAAAAGTTGATGCCACTTCTAAGTTATTGTTCATGATCCTTCACAAAGTGTTTTATGTCCTTGTTAACGGTGCATGAGTTCTGAACTTCCTCCTCATCAGAAGAGCTTTCGGATGAGGAGTCGGGCGCGGCTTTTGTATTTTCAGTAACGATATCAACTTCAGTGTCAAATTGTGTCATTTCTTCTGTCTCTTCCTGTGAAGGCAAAACTATTTGCATTTGAGATGTCAATTCTTCAGCTTTTGGCACAGTATTCTCTTCATTCTCCTTATTTTCGGATTCGTCATATTTTTTTCTGCCCATATTTTTACTTCTCTGTTCATACAATTTTTTTGAATCTGTCTTGTCGTGAATCCTTATCTCATCTGTAATGATTGTCACATCATTTCCGTATCCAAAGAAAACATTGGGATTTATTTCAATTCCTTGTGCTTTCTGAGACTCTTGTATTCTCTTGTGTGGTGGATAAGTGTCAACATGTTTCACAAGTTCTTCTGTTGTGTCACACCTGTAATTGTAAAGTATCCAAAATGCAGGGCACTGCTCCTGACTCAAATGTTTCCTCCTATAGTGATTCAACACATACTTGTAAGCATTTATAACTGGTCTTTTGGTTGTACTACACCTAATACATTTATACGCTTTGCCTCTTGAACTTCTCTTTACATTAAGAATGTTAGATGCCATACTGAAAAGATAAAAATGTTCACATTAAGTCATTATTCAAAACTTAATTTTCACGAACAGCAGCATATTAAAACAAATATAATCATGTGATCACTTTGATCACTTTCCAACACTGGATTTACAAGTATCTTTTTTGACCATGGGCATTGTTCATCCATCTAGTCGCAACAGTATACCAAACCATTTTTGCTTATATATAAGATCTGGGCATGTTACATCCATGACTCATATACATCACAAAAATACTAATTCAAAATTCATATACACATTATAGTGTCTAGTCTCATTTCAATTTACTCCAATTTTCATGAGTACAATATACTCCAACTCATTATTGCATATATATTATTTCAGTACATATCAAGAAAAATGGGAATTAACATAAAGTTTCAATGCACCATTACAACATTTTCAGTAGACAAATGGAAATTACCGGTATACATCCATTTTCTACAAACACACAAATGCAATAAAGAATTCACCCATTGCTTTAATATACCACATACTTCTGTATACATACAGTATCGACTTTTATGCATATTCACATGCTAATTTTTGTAAAATCAGATATTTTGTTTCTTCAAAACTATTTGAACTAGTTCACATATCATATCAAACTTTTATCAATGTATGCATACATAACTTCTCAAAATTTGTACTTTCAGTACTCTACATCTTTTGCTGTTTCACTTGTATCACTATAGCTGTAAAATTGCTTTGCATCAGTACCACATTTCACTGATAATTCACTGAAATTATCATCAATTACTAACACTTAATGCATAGGTTTACACTAAAACTAGCATAATTGCTCATTTGCATCTCTTACCATCATATCCAAAATGGAAATTAACTTCCAATACTATTTTTGTCTCATACAATTACTATAATCACATAGTATTTAATAATATATTATATTTTATTTATAGGGTCAACATAGAAAGTCAGTCTTGAGCTTGGGAAACACCTTATCTTAAAGAGATAAAAGTGAAAACTCAACATCAGTGAATTTCAAGATCAAGTTTTAATCAACAATTTAATTCAATAAAATATCAACAATATCATAAATGCAATAAAATCATATAAGAACAATTATGTTGTTAAAGTTTCTTCTTAGCTGTTATCAACCATTTAGGTGGATTATCTCCCTTGTAAGGTTTCAACTTGTCATGATGGAGTAGTTTTTGGCCTCCTTTATTATTCAATTGAATAACAAAATTCAAATCAGTTACTTTATCTTTCACGAGATATGGTCCATTATAGGAAGGTTCTAACTTTGGAGCAATTCCTTTTACTCTGCTTTCATTAAGCACCCAAACAAAATCTCCAGGTTTATATTTGAAAACTGATATCTTTGTATCATAAATTTCTTTGTGCATTTTAGTTGAAGCTTCTAAATGACTTCTGGCAACATCATGTGCCTTTTGCATTGAAGATTTTAGCAAATCAATATACTGAGCATAAGAAGTAACTTGCTGATCACAGCTTGCAGTACTACCATATGCTAATTCTGCCGGTATTCTTACCTCCCGTCCTAACATCAGTAGGTTGGGAGTCATCCCAGTTGACTCGTGTATAGATGATCTATAGGCGGATGCTAAACATCCAAGATTTAAATCCCAGTTCTCCTGTTCACCTCTTAAATAGGCTTTAATCATTCTGATTAGTGTTTTATTAAACCTTTCAACAATTGCATTTCCTTTCTGGTTTTTCGGGCTGGTACGAGTCATTCTTATCTCAAGCGTTTGACAAAGTTCTTTAAAAATGTTGCTTTCGAAATTTCTTCCCTGATCACTGTGTATTGATAATGGACATCCATATCTTGAAATGACTTCATTTAAAATTGCATATGAACAAGTTTCAGCAGTTTGATCTGGGATAGGTAATATCTCTACCCATTTACTAAAATGTATCTGTTGTTTCTCGGTGTTCTTGGCAATGGACCCAAAATGTCTATAGCCAAACAATCCATAGGTGCACCACTCTTAAGTGAACCTAAAGGTGCTTTTGGTTTCTTTGGTAAATCTTTATTTGATTCACATATGTCACATTTCAAGACATAGTTATTCACATCTTCTTTCAGATGATACCAATAGTATTTCTGAAGTAATTTCTGTTTTGTACGTTTTCTGCCAAGATGGCCAGATAGAACCACATTATGTGCTTGATATAAAATTTCTTGTCTTAGTTCCCTAGGAACAAGACATTGGTTATAATTCCCAATTCCATTACTTTTAAGAAACTTTTTGGTGATAACACCATCAATTAATAAAGTGAATCCCACAAAATCCAGTAATGTCTAGATTCTTGACTACAAGTTATCATTTCTTCTTTTGTTGGTTTTATACCTGCTTTAAGGGCAAGATATATAATTTTCATATAGGGATCATTTTCTTGAGCTTTTGCTAGCTTCTCATTACTCGGATTATTAGTCTTCAAATTTTTACTACTCAGTCTGGTCTGATTTCTTGTCTTCACATTTCTTGCTGGATTATCCCCCCTTAGCACACAACTTGTTTCGTCTCCAAAACTGACATCAGGCATTGTTTTAAGCACTGAAAATTGCATATCTTCAGTTCTTTTCTTACATTTGTTACAGGGACCACACTTCAGTGATTCCAGTACGTTTTGATCTGCACAATTGCAGTCATGTGGGGTTTCACAACGGCTCAATGCATCTGCATGGCCCATTTTCTTACTAGGTCTATACTCTATTACAAAGTTATAGCCTGAAAGAACTTCAATCCATCTGGCTATTCTGCCTTGTGGTTCTTTTAACTTTAATAACCAAACAAGAGCTAAGGTGGTCTGTCCTGATCTTAAATTCTCTTCCAAGTAGATATTGTTGGAAATATTCAACAAAGTACCTTACTGCAAGGAGTTCCTTTTGCGTAATGCAATAATTCGATTCAGCTCTATTCATCAAGCGACTTGCATATGCAATGACACGTTCTCTGTCATTCTGCATTTGTAATAGCACACCCCCTATACCATAATTAGATGCATCAACATCTAAAATAAACTCATCCGTATTATTAGGATGACCCATAATATCTGCACTAACAAGTGCTTGTTTCACAGTCTGAAATGCAAATTCACATTTCTCTGTCTATTCAAATTTCTTTCCTTTTCTTGTGAGGTCAGTCAAAGGTTTAGCAATATCTGCATATCCTTCTACAAATCTTCGAAAATAGGATCCCATTCCTAATATATTTCTTACTTGTCTTACATTGCTTGGCCTCTGCCATTGCAATATCTTAGATATATTTTGTAAACAAGGTTTTACTCCATCTTTGGAGACAGTAAAACCAAGAAAAGTAATGGACTCTTGAAAAAGGTCACATTTTTCTGGCCTTAACTTTAAATTTGCATCTGAAATTCTCTTCAGAACTGCTTGGACTTTTTCAACATGTTCTTCAAAGGTTTGGGCAAAAACAACATCATCAATGTAAATAATAGCAGTGGTCCATTGTAGACCTCGGAGAATTAACTCCATAGTTCTCTGAAATGTAGAAGAACTACCAACTAGTCCGAATGGCATAGTTGTAAATTCATACTGTCCATACTTTGTACAAAAAGCTGTTTTGGGAACATCTTCAGATTTAACGGGGATCTGTAGATATCCACTAGTTAAGTCGAATGAACTAAAGTACTTTGAGCCAGAAACGGCATCAATACAATCATTTATTCTGGGAAGTGGGAATGCAGGTGTGTTTCTTGTAACTGCATTTACTTTTCTATAGTCAACACAGGGTCTAAGTTTTCCGTCTTTCTTCTTCACCAGTACAATTGGACTCGCCCATTGTGAAACTGATTTTCTGATAACCCCTTTTGCTTCAAGGTCTTTGATAGCCTCCCTCTCTGCTGTGGATAACGCCAAAGGTACTCTCCTGGGTGGTTGCTTGATAGGAAGGGCATCACCTGTGTCTATTTCATGTTTCGTTATATTTGTCCGCCCTAAATCATTTTCATCAATTTAAAATGTGTCTTTATACCTCAACAAGCATTTAGCAATTTTATCTTTCTCAGAAACTGATCTATTTAATGTAGATCGATTAAACAACTCTTCCAAGTGCTTTGGTATATTTTCTATACTTTCATCTGATTTTAAAATCTGGCCTTTTTCTAGACCTAGTGGAGACTGATTCACAGTGTGCTTATTCTGTAACTGAATTCTTCTGATTGCATGGTTTTCAGTACCAATTTCGTGGTTTTCTTCAAAAGTGATGAATTTCACTTCATCAGTTCTCTCAATAGCTTGTGCAATAATTGCATCTTGATTTATACAAGTTTCAGTTGGAAATGGGTTCAGAACCCTTAACTGATTAGTAACCATGTTCTTAGTGTCTACAAGAGTTGTAGCCATTAGCAAGGAATAGTTTTCAGAGAAATTAACTGTTGGTTCCACTATATACTCAGTACTCAAGTTATCATTTTCAGTTCTCTGAATGTATACATCAATTATTACGGCTTCACTGTAACCAGGAATTATGAAATGGTCAGCAGATGTCACTCTTCTGACTCTGTTCATACCAACCTGAATAACAGGTATTTCAACCCCCTTAATACAATTAGACCTTGACTCAATAATACATCAGCAGGCCCTTTTATGTCATTTTGTAAAATGTCCATGCCTAGAAGGCAGTCATCCTGTATATCAGCAATTACTAACTCTTTACTCATTTTCAAATTACCAAGCTGAATAGAAAACTCAGCCTTCCCTGACTCTTTTAATGGAGCCCCAGTTGCTGCTGTTAAACTCCTTGATTTTTCCAGTACTGGTTTTTCATGCTTTCGCAAAGTATTAAAGAATTTCGATGACAATACCGTTCTTGTAGCTCCAGTATCAATTGTAAACAGGATTGGTTTGTTTTGTACTCTTCCCTTGATATAAGCACCATTTGATAATGGTATTTCTCTAAGCTTGTTTTCCTCACACTTTTCTTCTTTAATTTTCTTGCCATTTTCTAATAGGGCACCCTGTTGGCCACCTGAGGTTGCCCTGGGTAGTTTAAATTACCAGGAGCACTGTTTTGCCTCCCAGACCTATTCTGGGTACTAGAAAGGTTGATGTAACTTTGATTTAGGTTTCGATTAAAGTTTCTTGGAGCTGTACAAGTTTTACATGTATGCCCAGGTTTATTACAGTTAAAACAAACAAATTTTCTCTTGTCTTGTTCAGGCTTTTTGTTCTCTTTGGACTGTTTTTCTAAAGCAGCTATTCTCTGTTGCAACTGTTGTATTAAAGTTTTTGTTTCTTCATCACAGGAATTGGCAACATTTGCCTTATCAGTCACTTTAGTTTTCTTTCTATCTTCTGTTCCAGGTGAGCAAATACTGTTGCACACATGTTTTTGCTTCTGTGAAGCATTCATTTGACAAGCTGTGTCTTCACTTTCTTTATACTCTTCACACTCTGTATCTCCCTCATATTCATCATCATAAGGGCTAGCTCTCCTTACAAATTTCTTCATTCTCCTATCATTATAAGGCTCTTTATATTTGCTTGTACATGTATGTTTCTCGCTCATGCACTCAACAACAGCATTAACAGCTTCATCTATATCTGCAGGTCTTTTCATATAACTGACAAAGAATCTCACTTCTTCATCTAAAATTCCCCTCATGAACCTCTCAAGTAAATCATCTGCTCTTTGCTCTTTACTCCTGTTAGAGTATGCTTTATGGTGCAGTCTCTTTAACTCAGTTCTTTGATTAGCTCTCTGTAGTCATTTAATATCCCTTTTGGGAGTTGTGTAAATACAAATTCCCCTGCTTCTCCTTGGATTCTTGGCAGTAATTCATCTAACTTTTCTTCATTTGTCCAATTTCTTCTTTCTGCTATGGCATCAAATCTGTTTATCCATACTTTCCAGTCATCTTTTCCTGTAAATGCAGGAATTTTCAAATGTGCACCAGAAACTGATATTCTGTCTTGTCTTGCACCAGTTGGCAATCTCATTGGAACATAATCTTCCTGCTCATGTGGTTCTCTTCTAAAACATCGTCTGTCTGTGCTAAACAGCGGTGTGTAATGTAAATGTCTGTCATTTTCACGATTTCTCAATACCTGGTCCTCCTGACTGGACCCTCTGCTCTTAGACTTCGCTGTCCGTCTATTTCCTCTATATTGCTTCTCTTACTAGTCATTTCTTCCCTTCTTGGTCCCATATTCCAGTCATTGCTATCTCCAGCAGCTGTAAATTCACGCATAAACGAGCGTGCAAAAACGGAACTCGCTCCCCGTATTGCAGGCTTGGAACGCACATTTTCACGACTAACAGTATCTTCACTGTGTCTATCTTTTAGACCCTCAGAGACCCCTTGGCTCTGTTCCCTAACAGTGACGTCAATATCGTCTCGCTCATCATCGTGCGAGTCTATCTCCGATAAGTCTTCAATTTCTTTTTCTAACTGTTTCCCCGCTTTACGTTTAGCTGGAATTTTCAAATAATTTAACAATTTAACAAAGTAATTTTCTCTCAAAATCTCTTGAGCAATTACAATAAAATTATATAAAATGATATATAAAACTATATCTTTTCTTTAAAGCTCTTTAATTCTTTTCCCAGAAGACGAAAGTTCGATCTCACGAAATAACTCGTGTGGACAGTTCATCGCACCGCCGGCCACCACTTTTTGTGTCACGGGTTTGGGTAGCATGGACATGACACAATAGGGTATACGGGTATACGTTACAGACCAGACAGACAGACACCAAGTGATGTAAGAGACACCCTTTTTGCAATAAAAATATAAGGGAATCGTAAATCTATAACAATATGTTTATTATCTAAATTACGAAATTAAAACATGACATAAGACTAAATATATCTGTGGGCAATGGCTTCCGTGATCTTGAATGTTCAATACTGACTTCTATCTTCACTATGACGGCAAAACAACCCTCAAAACGTTCAGTTTTTAAAGGGGATAAGACAACATGTCAATTAATATGGTGAATAATTCACACAAAACGTTCAGTTTTGTAAAGGCAAGACCGTATGTCTCACGATATAGCTGAAAATATCTTGAATAATTCAGTACAAAACACTCTGTTTCGTAACTATCTCTTCGGGTATACGATATAGCAGAAAATATCACAAAATGTCAAATAAAATACATGCAACCATAAATAAGTATGTTCCAGTAGCTTTCGTTATCTTTTGGCTTTGGTAAGCACACTTTTAACATTTACTCCATTTCATGACAACAGTGCATGATAAATACGTAAGGAAATTCACTCAATAAAACTGTACATACGTACACCAGTTGCTTATAAAAGTTAAAATTAATAAAATATAAAGTTTCCTGTACCTTTGGACCTTTGGTGCTTTCCACAGCAGAGAATCTCCTCCGAAGCCTCTAAGCAACCTTCTCTTACGACTTTTGAATCACCAAAGCCCCGAAATTCATATCTGACCGCTTTTTATACTCCTGCGGCCGTAGCTATAGTAATTGTGAAAATTTCACAATTGTCAAGGGCAACCGCCTCAGCAGCGCGAAAATGAAGGATTTTAAATAATAATTTATAGCATCCTCTAATTACATTAGAACAATAAAGCATTGTTCTAATCCAAAACCATATGACAATAGACAAGTATATTTCATACAACTTTTATGAATTTGACTTTGACAAGACACCCATTTGTAAAAGTTTTAGCGACTTTCCGTTTCCCTCTTGTGAGCCTCAAACTTTCGGAACTACTTCCGAATGGCTTATGTTGTGAATGGATGTAAACATGAAAGTGCCGGTATTGCTGAAGTTCGATGTCAAAAACCAAGAATAATATGAAGTTTTCCCATAATATGAGAGTGTAGGTTTTGAGTAACCAATGTTTGAACTTGACTTATGTCCCAAAAATATTGTGACAACTCCTAGATTCACTAGAAATTCAGATCGAAGCGAGGCATCATTTGCCCCGTTTCGGCCAGCCATGTGTACATACGTACGACCATGCAATGATATAACTGAAATATTTGAGTTCAAAACTTTGTTTCCTGTACTCAGTTGATTATAAAACGAACTTTTAAAACAGCAGAGGCATAAATTGCCAATCTATGCACAGTTGCATAGTAAAGATGTAAACATAACAGGCTAAGCTGTCTTCTTAAACCCTGGACCCTTACAATATTGTTTATCAGAAGGACCCAACAAGATCTATAAGAAAAATAAATTATAAAAAATATATTCCACCCATCTCAACATATATTTTCATGGGGTTGGATGAAAATCTACCAATTAAGTTTAATTGGCCTTACAAATAGAAACTTAATAATTACATTCTATAAAACAAAGCAATAAAGAGAGAAAATTCTTTTCTATTATACACTAGTCATAATAGCTGTAAATTAATTATTGTTCATAAATCTCCAAGTATAATTATTCATTTTAATTTTTATTTTTTGTATCAATAATGAAACATGTTGTTATCCCTACACTGTCGAATGAAAGTTCTGGGATATTGTCGCTGACCTCTTCCGTCTGTCCATCAGTGCGTCTGTCCCTCACACTTTCTTGCAACTCAAACTCCAGTTACATTTTTGGATTGAGGGTTTTAATTTTGTTATAGAATTATTCAATACATGGTGTAGATGAGCTATATAAGCTTTGGGACTTTTGATATTGGTCTTGGAACCCAAGATGTAGATTTTGACACATGTTGCATGCAGTGTGAACACCTCCTACATTTTTGGACTAAGGGATTAACTTTTGTTGTAAAATTTTTGCATATGGTCTTTTGATGTTAATAAGCTTACTAACTTTCTATATTTATCTTGATGCAAACAAGAGGCCCCATGAGGCCAAAAAAAAATATATGTGTGTTTACGGTAGTCCGACCGACCCTATTTTTTAGATGCCGACCCTAGAACTTTTTATTGATTCTCTAAAAAAAAAGTTCAACGTTGTTATCAACTGACCCTATTTTGATACAGACCTCTGTAAATTGTTAAGTTTATCTGGTAACATGCTTCCGTTGGTACGGAAAGTTAATAAAATAGATTAAACTTTTTATTTGGTTCAAAAGACATTCAAATAGACAAAAATCAAGAAATATGCCAAGTTTCTTCCAAAACACAATGCAAATGGCAGTACTTCCAGTTTGTAGGATTAATTTCAGAACTGACTAGGGAATGACCCGAAATTTTTCCGGATTTCGTTGACGATGCCTGAAAAAAAAAAAGATTCCCGACCTACCAACCCTAATTTTTTTCAGCAGACTACAGTAAACACACATATTTTTCTTTTTGGCCTGATCTTGATTTGGTCAAAGGTCCAAATGTGGATTGTGACACATACGGTATGCAACACGATCTCCTCCTATATTTTTGGATTTAGGGATATAATTTTGTTGTAGAATTGTTGCATAAATATAGTCTGTTGATACTCAATAAGCTTTCAGAAATTTGATTCTGGCTCCAACTTTGGTAAATTTCCTGGTGTGTGGTTTTGAAAATTACCCCTTGGGGAATTATAATCTTTCTTCAGAGGAAAATGACTATCAAATGATGCATGAAATTATATTTTATGATAAATTTGGAACAGTACACTTAACAAATCTAAGATCATATACTGACAGCTGAGGATGACATACAATGTAATAGTATGTAAGAAATCAGACTTACTCATTTCTCACTAATTTGACTTGAAGAAGTCAAAAATATTTATCTTTGAGAGCTTTTTATTTCAATTTGACATGTTTAAGTCAGAAAAGCATATTTCATCAAGGGGAAACATCCAAAGAATCTACTCGTATTGGCTTACTCAAGTTTGAAAAAATTGGACTTGAACATGCTTTTACCCTGACTGCCATTGATATTGAAAATATCTATAAAGGACAAGGTAACATAATTCTGGTATGGATGTTGGTTAATACTAAAGATGTAACCACTTGCCAATAATCATTTGTCTATAGCATGTAGGCCCCGAAATATATGGATCAAACAAAACTAGAGCTGTCACCAAATGGTAGCCATATATACAGCCCACTAATTGAACCCTGAATCAATAGACGAGTTACCAGTTGGTGAATTTTCCCGTAAAATTTTGACGTCACAATATAGATTTTTCAACGTCACAATGTTCAGTGACGCAATTTGCTCCGATTGACCCCAGGTCAACCGGAGCAACTCATTCATAAAATGAAATAGGAAAGTGGTCTATATGGCAAATGTAAATCTAAGAATGTGTGGACACAATACAGTTGTGGACACAGTACAAATGTGGACACAATACATGTATGGACAAACTGATATACCTCCAACCTCCCCATTTTTCCAGAAAATATTCAAAGACGAATTATCCCCCCCTTCTTAATTTAAGACAGCAACCATATTACTTCATGCACATCTTCAGGTGGTGTGCTACAATTGTGTAACATTTCATCAAAATTCAGATAGCCGTTAAAGAGAACATGCGCTAACGAGGTCGTTCCCCCTCTTTCCAGTAAATATTCAAAGACAAATTATCTCCCCTTCAAATTTCGGACAACAACTATATAACTTCATGCACATCTTCAGATGGTGTACTACAACTGTCTTATATTTCTTCAAAATCCAAGCAGCCATTTAGGAGAACATGCGCTGACAAGGTCCCCCCTTTTTCCAGAAAATATTCAAAACAAATTATTTCCCCTTCAAAATTTCGTGATCGGGCACCAACTAAATATCTTCATGCACATCTTAAGATGGTGAAATACTACTGTGTAATATTTCATCAAAATCAAAGCAGCCGTGTAAGAGAACATGTGCTGACAATGTTCGCCTCCCCTCTTTTTCCAGAAAATATTCAAAGACAAATTATCTCCCCTTCAAAATTTGGGCAGCAACCATATAACTTCATGCACATTTTCAGACTGTGTACTACAACTGTGTAACATTACATCAAAATCAATGCAGCCATTTAGGAAAACATGCGCTGACAAGGTTCACCTCCCCTTTTTCTAGAAAATATTCAAAGACAAATTATCTCCTCTTCAAAATTGTGGGCTGCAGCAACACTATTAGTTCATGCACATCTTCAGATGGTGTACTACAACTGTGTAACATTTCATCAAAATCCAAGCAGCCTTTTAGATGAACATGCGCTGACAAGGTACATAAACAGACAGACAGACGGACGGACAGACAGATGGATGGACAGGGTGATTCCTATATACCCCCCCCAAACTATGTTTGCAGGGGTATAATTAAAATATTTGATCCGACTAATGGCATATTACTGAAAAATTGGAATAATTATCTTCTTAAGATATAAACTGGGGATACAATGAAATGTTGCTGAATATATATTTTGTCAAATTTTCAATTCATCAATACTGAATATTATTTTGAGAAAGTTATTGAAGTTCATAAAATTTTTATTAAAACCAAATGTTGACAATGACACCAAAGATGGAATCTATGTCTAGCCTTTCATCACAAGTGAGACAAATATCAAAATTTTGAAATTGAAATGCGATATGAAACTTGTTGCCATCTTGTACAGCAGATAAGACACTTCCCCAAGGGATACTGAAACGCCATCAAAATCTGATGTGTATTCAATCAATGATATAATGATACATGTGTAAATTGTAATTTCAAAACCATAAAGACACATGATTGTTTTTTTTTTCTATATCTATTTATTATTAGAAAATATATAAACTGTTGACACAGAATATGTTTCGCCTTTCCCATGCATCGCATGAATCTGCACATTGACCTGCAGCAGCAGCCATTTTACCAAATGTATCAGTGATCACAACTGATCACAATCATGATAATGAAACTGCATACCAAAGATCAAAGGGCTACTATGGGTGGTTGATGTTAAACGGACACCCATTTGATAAACAGTTCAAAATTTCAAAGTCAGTGGAGCATTACTGTGGGGGCATAGACATAAAAGGCCACTGAAACCGATTTGTACTGATCAGTCAGGGGCGCAACTTTAATAAATAAGTTATCACCAAAATCACTTTAATGAGTTACTATGAATTACTGACTTTCTTTAAATAACTTATACCAGATATGAAGCAATAACTTATATGAGTTACTATTTTGTTAATCAAGGGACATTACTCTGCTAACTTCATTCAGTTATTGAAGTCTTTTTTACATTATATTCAGTTTTGTTGGAATTTTTACTTATTGTAACAGTTAAGTTTATTATTACACATGTATTAAGTAGTTCAAATTGACCTCAATCTAATGATGGCCTGTCTAATTGATTTTGATGAACCATTTCAAAGATAACTGAGATTTAATTTCCCAAGGGTCCAATCTTTATGGAGGTTGGCGCATATATTTCCTCTCTTTGTGCATTTATAATTGTTGGGTAATTCTAAACCATATGGGAAAAACTATTGTTTGTTTGAGAAAAATCTTTATCATAAAGAAATTTGTAATCTTAAGTTGGACATTTTCAAGAAATCAACACTTGATAACTTAAATAAGTTATTGCTGAAAATACATGATCACTCAATTCAGTTACACAAAAGTACTTCATTTGATAACTTGAATAGGTTACACCCCTGAATGCTGATGCTAATGCAACTGCATACCAAATATCAATGGGCAACTAAGAGTGGCTGATGCTAAACAGACCCAAGAACAAACTTAAACATTGATAAACAGTGCAAAATTTCAAAGTCAGTGGAGCATGACTGCAGGGGCATAGACATAAAATGCCACTGAAACTGATCTTTAGTGATGTTAATGCAACTGCATACCAAATATCAATGGGCAACTTTGAGAGGCTGAATGGACATGGTGAAGGAAGGACACGAAAAAAGCTCAGGAACATGGTACGCAAGTTGGTCAAAGTCAAGCCCCTAAGGGAATTTAAATGCCAATTAAAGGGCGTATGATATTTGCGCTGATTTTATAAATTTCAAATTTTTCATTTGCGCGGATTTCATTTTTTCATTTGCACTGATTTTATTTTTCATTTGCGCCGATTTTTTTTCATATGACACAAGTTAATTACATGTACTATGCATTCAGAAAGAACTTCAAGAAATGTTGATTTAACCTGGAAATATAAGCGGCGTAAAAATACCGAAAGTGTATTAGTGCCTCATTTAAAATATACTTCATTTTCGGTATTTTGTTACATATTGATACCGTTTGCAGTAGCAATACGTCTTGTAATGACAGAACAACTACTTTTTCTGTTGGTATAGATCTGAACTTAGTTAAAAACTTGCATTTAGATTGTTTATTCCATTTTTATCACCCTTAAAGCTTTATTTTTAATCCATGTAAGCTTTTTGCGTAAGTAATCTTTTAGTATAGTGTGAACAAATGAAAAAATTACCTATATTTGACACGAAATTTAAAAAATAACCAATTTTAGTTATTTCTGTAATTTCCCCTAAGGGAGATAATTCAAAAATGGACAAATCTAACTAATAAAGGTTATAAAATTTATAACTGTTTTTGATGATGTTAAATTGAGAAAATCTTTCATGTTTTGTCAAAGTATTTAGGTGTCATATGAAATGTAAATGTGAAATTGGAGTCTGTTTAATTTTGTACTCTACTTCAACTCTTTATGTATAAAAAGTACAGTTTGATTAAAAAAATATCACACACAAATGATATCTTATAATTTGAGCATGAAAATTATATCTACCGTCTTGTCTCGATTTATTCGACGGCAAAAATTTTCGACACTTTTCATTTTTTCAGAAAAGTCAAAATGTTGATATTTTCAATTTTTCGACCATCTTCAAAAATCATCTGATGAAAAAAATCAAAGTTGATTGATTTGAAAGGAAATTACAATAATTATTTCAACAACACTGTTCAGGATGTACAAACATCGTTTTCTTTGTTAATATTATAAGTTCGTTACCTTATATATTCAATAAAATATTTTTCACATGTTTTATTTGAAAAAGATCGTTCCAGACATGAATGGTTTGTTTACTTCCTTGTTCAAAGGGAGATAAATGAAGGTCACTTCCTGTATTTAAAAAAGAAATTAATAAGGAATTTCAAAGCATTTGCTTAATGAATAAACTGAAATTATTAAATAAAATTTGTATAAAAATAGGATTTTTAATTTTCCATTGTTATAAAGTACATTAAAAGTGACTGAATGGTCAGTGTCAGGTGATAGTCATGTGATTGGCGGCCATTTAAGGTATTACCCACGCTTGGCACTTGAGTAAAGTGTCACCTTTAATTATATTTCAGGGCCTCAGTTAGGAGTGGATATGGGATAGATGATATTACAATAAAACAATATGACAAGCTGTTGTCAAAACAAGTGTCCCAAGCCCAAGTTAAGTTGTCAATTAAATAATTTGCTATCAAAGTGAATTCATGTCTTCTATTACTATACTTGCTTTTTTAAAATTAATAATCAACTCCACTTCTGTTTTCTTTGCAATTTTTATTGATTTCCCCGTATTGTACCCCTGTAAACATATTTTTGTTAAAAATAGAAACAGGAAATCATTGTTTGTTCTGGATCGATACACAACAAAGTGATGACCTTTTTATGACAGCTTGTGTGTACAAATTACTATGACATCTTAGTAAAAGCTAATTGCATTGTGATTAAATGGGTTTTATTAAAATTATCTTATCATAATAATGGCAATACACCAGTCTAATTAGAGAAAATCAGACCACCTTGATCACGTGATTCAGTCCAGGTAAAATGTAAACAACGTGTTGTTGAATAAGTTTTAATTAATAATAAAACAATAATAAGTCTGAATAGCTTTATTTAAATAATAAAAACAACACAAATACTGCATAGTTTTATTAAAAAGATATAACAGGCATTCATAATAAGGTAACTGTTACCGGCAAACATTGGGACTGATGACATAAGCGCCGATCGCCGATTTCTGTTGAAATCTGCCCTGAAAATATAAAAAAAATCATATTTTTCGACGTTTTTTCAAAATCCCCAAAAAGTGGTGAATCTGAGTGTCGAAAAATTCGAGTAATTACGGTAATAATCATGATAATGTTAATTGGTGTATTTGAGTATATTTTTCGTGGTCATAAGGTGCAAATAATATTGTAGCTTTAAGTTACATTTCCATTGCAAAAACTTTGAAAATATACAATTCAGGTTTATGAAAACCTCCCAGAAAGTGTAATTTTAATTTCATTTATCCTTTTTTGTCTACATTTCAGTTAATTTGGTGTATCTGGGTACGTATATTTGGGTGAAAAGACATGCCGAAAAGTTCCTGCATGGTACACAGACCTTGCAATTATGATATTGTAGTAAGCCACGTTCTATTTTATTTTTGAAAGCACGGACCATTTGATTTTCGGGGGGGGGGCTGGGATTTTTAACCGAGCAGGGAATTATTTTTTTCCCATATACACTATGCTAGGAAATTTTGTTGAGCCAGGCTTTTTTTAATGGGCAGGATCTAGGACAGATTATTTTTCCAACCAAGATGCTGGTCAGAGAATTTTTTTCGGCAAAAATCGAGGCCAGATGTTTTTTTTTTTTTCTAAAAAAAATACCACCACCCCCTCCTGAAAATCAAATGGTCCATTCCTAAGTGAATGATATTGAGATTCTTTGGGTGTACCATTTTCATTTGAACATTGATTTGTTAATCTTTTCATTCGTTTCTCTGCATTTTCTAGAATTTTTCTTCTTCTGGCTTCGCGTCGAGCTTCACTCTCGGCCATTTTGAAAGTAGCTAAAATAATGAGGGAATTTCAAATTATCTCAACTTTAAGGTAGGACATCAAACACTCTTTGATGGTACTTGTGAAAAATGAGTTGACTCGTATTCCTTTTTCTAGTTTTTTACTAGTATTTTACTCTCGTGATTTTAATTTTGAGAGTTGTTTTTTTGGTTGGTCACGGGATGAGAGGACATTTATTTAGTCAAATGCATTTTTACCTGCTTCCGCTTTCGATCGGAAAAAAGTTTGGTGAACTTGTAACTACTTATCCCATATTTGATTCAGTCCTCACATTTGCAAACCCCACTTCAAACACACTATTCTACTCTGTGCTATATAATGCACAGGCGTCTATGTCAGTCTTATTGTTCCAGCCTTGACATCTCGTCTGACCTTAAAGGCTTGTTACAACCACAGGCACTTGTTTCTATCCACCGGGCTGGGTCCATAGATTTACCCAAAGGGACCCAAAGTTACCCAAAGGAACCCAAATTTACCCAAAGGGACCTAAAAAAATACCCAAAGGTACCCTTGGGATCTTAAACAAATAACTTAATCGTGTCTAAATGTGCTTCTAGAAGACCAATTGATCGTAAATTCACTAGAACTGTGGGGCACAGACACTTATTTCCTAAATCGAAAATACATGTATATCACTGCAGTCAAGTGTTAAAAATATTCTACCAGGAGCATTGACTTCTGATTAATATGACATGTTAAATGTCTAAAATGGGATTATAATTACCGGTACTATTCATTTAAAGAGGGGGCAAGACCTTTCCTATTGATGTGTTTTTGGCATTTCAAACTGGTTGTTGACTGTTTTTGGTGAAATAAATCAGTTGTTAACTGTTTTTGGATCATTTGTTGTTTTCTGTTCCGTTTAAATTTTTACTTTGTGTTAACTGTTATCCCGTTACTGTTAAAGGGAAATAAAAAGCTTTGTTCACTGTAGACGAGTCCGTTAAGACCTGTTAATGTGTTTTGATGTGTTCAGGGCATTTTAAGCTGGTCATTAAATAATTTAGATTGTCAGCCTGTGAATGAATCACCCACCCACCCACCCCAATTTTTTTTAAATAAACTTTTTTAAACTTTAGATTTTTTAAAATTTTACGTTAATCATATATTTAATCATCTACTTTATGCAGATGATTTGGTAATTATATCAGAATCACCAACTGGATTACAAAACTGTATAAACTCTCTTGGTGAATATTGCGATAAATGGAAGCTTAAGATAAATGTAAATAAAACAAAAGTTATGTTTTTTTCTAAAACAGTAAAAAATGGTAAATAATGACTGCCTTCCTTTATTTAAACACAACAAAACAGAATTGGAAATTGTTAGCCAATATAAATACCTTGGATTAACTGTAACCAGCAATGGGCAATTCAAATACGCCGCAGAAATCCTGGCCCAAAAGGCTAGAAAAGGCTTTTTAGCTCACCTGACCCGAAGGGTCAGTGTGAGCTATTGCCATCACTTGGCGTCCGTCGTCCGTCCGTCCGTTAAACTTTTCACATATTCATCTTCTCCTCTGAAACCACTGAAGCAAATTCAACCAAACTTTACAGGAATGATGTATGGAAGGTCCTTTACAAAGATTGCTCATTTCGTTCTGATCCGATAAAAAACATGGCCGCCAGCGCGGAACTTAGGTTTAACATTGGACCCTAAGGGAAAATTCACATTTTCTTCTTCTCCTCTGAAACCACTGAAGCAAATGCAACCAAACTTTACAGGAATGATGTACTAAAGGTCCTTAACAAAGATTGCTCATTTCATTCCGATCCGATAAAAAACATGGCCGCCAGCACGGAACATAATTTAACATTGGCCCTATGGGAAATTCACATTTTCATCTTCTCCTCTGAAACCACTGAAGCAAATTCAACCAAACTTTACAGGAATGATGTATGGAAGGTCCTTTACAATGACTGCTCATTTCGTTTCGATCCGATAAAAAACATGGCCGCCAGCGCTGAACTTAGGTTTAACATTGGACCCTATGGAAAAATTCACATTTTCTTCTTCTGCTCTGAAACCGCTGAAGCAAATTCAACCAAACTTTACA
>MJUU01051995.1:13477-28299 GCA_002080025.1 Modiolus philippinarum | reverse complement strand
GACCTACCCCCAAAGATGCATGCACATGCAAGGTTAGATGATCCTACCATGTACAGTTACGGAGATATCAACTCGGACCTAAAATTAAATGAAAGCCAGTCAAGCGGAAAATATAGGTCAAAGAGACCTAATTTTCTTAGAGGCTGTGAGATAGCCCAAGATGCATCTGCACACAAAGTTTGATGACCCTACCCTTCATAGTTGCAGAGATATATGCCCAAATGCGGACGCGTACGTTGACGTGACGTAGACGCGGACGCAGACGAGGACGCCGGGGTACACCAATAGTCCCCCTCAACTTTGTTGAGGCGAACTAAAAATCATGTGAGGCTGCAAGCCTATTAACAGCTCTACAAGATGATTTTCCTGCTTCCGATAAAATATAGTGCGCAAGTTACTTTCAAAATCGTATACATTGTGTTTTTAAGTTATATTTCTTCATTTTCTTGAGTCGGGTACGGTGTTGTTTTATTAAATTGAAAACAATATGCATGTTTATCAAATTACTCAATTTTTTTTTAAATTGCGTATCGGATCAACGAACCTGTCACACAGTAATTTGTCAAAGATGAAAATAACATTTGTTTACCTGTGACAGTATATTGCATATATTTATAGCAATGAAATCAACATAAATCACACAATCAGATTATTTTCACGTATTACAGAATAACTTAATACATGCAGGCATATGCAGCAGTTCTTTGGATGACTACTAAGTTTTGCCACGTGTAGATTTTCAGGGTTTCCAGATTCAGCTCCATCTGAGCTTTAATTTTTCATGTTTGCATAAAATTTGTTTTGATGTTAAAAATCACTGATATTTATTTACTACGCAAAAGGTGTAGTTATTTTTTGTTGAATGTTTATGTTATGCTTTAATTTTTTTAAAAGTTTTTTCCACGTCATTCAAGTGCTTTTTTGCTCTTTGACCACTGAAGTGTGATTGGCCAAAAAAATTAAGATATATCCTTCCACAACATGTTCGCGCATGATAATTGACCTACAGCTGATAATTTCTAGTATCACTTGCTGCTGGTCGTCTTGCCTTTGACACAAGCTTTATGATGTAGTAGAGATCAAAGGAAACTCCCCAAATTAACAATAATTATGCATCCAACCATGTAAATTTCTCTCAAAATGACAGAGCATTAAGTTTATTAATTTTCATCAAGGATTTCTCAGCTTGTGTATTCAGGAATGATTTGATATTTGGTTTGAAGCTTTGGCATGAAGAGTTGTACTGGGTCTCCCTTTTCAAGTCTTTCAAGTCCGTCACTCATCTACTTCCTGTTTGTTGATATCTACCTGGGGGGGGGGGGAACATCCATGTCCCATGAACACATTTCTTTTATAGATAAATATCTTGTTTGTGGTGACGGTAACTTTTGTCTTTAGATGGCCATTTAGATAACTTATGTGTCTATCATGTAGATCAAATTAAAATACTGACTCACACTAAAACCTAAAGTAAAGAGGTATATAATCTGACAAAGAACAAACAATCAAAAGCATCTGAACATAAGACCAAAACCAGTCAAGTACAAGGTATATCAAATCTGATTCATCGATATATCATCAGTAACTTTGATATTATTCATTGTCAAAATGTGTATATTGTGTAATAAATTAAGAAACACTTCAACTAGTCATGCTAGTTGTAAATTGAATGTTTTCAGATTCTGCTCTCGAACCTTTTCATGTGGTTTCTCATATGTGTTGGTCCTGAGCACAAGTAATCAGACATGTACAGTTAGCTCAACGCGAACTGATTCTTTCTCTATTATCATCGATTTTGGTGTAACACGGTGTGACACAGTTAATTTCAGATAAATCTACAATTTAAACTTTGAAAAAAAATAATTAAAAATTTAACATGAGTCCTTCTAAAGGACATTTTTTGTATTCGTTCATTCCTTTTATACTTAAAATTTTCCAGATTTTCTGAAAATCCAGTTTTAAAGTGAATCAAGCATCACCAACAGGTAAATGTCTAAAAATAGAATCTGTGACAAAATACATTACAGATTTACATAATTTTTATGAACCAAATGAATCTTTTTTATATGTTTACTTTATTTTTAAGAACTTTTTACACCATTTCTTTCGTAAAAACAATCAGCAATTTTATTTACCAAAACATTTGGATCTTTTGTCAGTAGAATCTACCGGGAATTTCATGCCAATTTTGTTAAAGTTATTTCAAAAACAAATTATTTTTTTACTTTTTATTACTACCTTAAGAAAAAATATAACTTTTATCAATACTTGATTGATGAAATCTCAATGACCTGCTAATTATCACTTGTGATTACCAACAAAAGATCAAAGGAACAGAGGTAATAAATTTCGTGACGTTGAGAGGATTTTCGTTTTTCAGGGCAATAAACAAACACGCTAATCTGTGTGATTCCTCCAAGACAACACCGAGTATTTTTTGGGTGAAAATCGGTGTTTAGCAGTGTCCCACCCGGAAAATACTCGGTGTTGAGAGACAGGGAATCAGTTCGTGTTGAGCTAACTGTATAGTATCATAGAGAATTTCAGAAAAAAAAGTAAGAAGTAAATCTAACCTATCATGCCAGAAAATATGAAAATAATTTATTTAATGAATATTTGTTCAACCATTATTATTGCTGTTGAAAAATCATAGAACTTAACAAACATCAATCTAGGAATCAACTAATTCTGTATTTTCTAGACATGGTGTAGAACTCTGCATAACAATCAGAAAATCATCAGAATTTTTAGTATGTTTTCCTTGAAAAAAAAACCAAACTGGACTTACTGGAACTTTCATACATATAGAGGGAAGGCATGATCAGAGAGTGTATCTTGGATTAATTTCAGTCCACTCTTTCTGTATATATCTAATATGCTGCTACATTATAAAAGAAAGAATCACTCTATATATTTGTTGGTAAGATTGTAAAAATTACCTCATAACCTAACAAATTCCAAACAAAAATACTCAAGAGTTTTCCTTTTTACAGAAAAATTTCTGAAAGATATTTGGAAAATCTACTAAATAAATAAATAAATACATCTTAAGAAATTACAATTACTACTGCAGTCTTTCATAGTTATTAAACTGTGTATAATCCTAATCTTCATACTTACTTCATTTACATTTATTTTTGCTTTTGCTGATGTTTCTAAAAATTCACAATTGCAAAAATGTCTAGCAAGATTCATTCCTTGTTCTCTGCTTACTATCCTTTCATCTTCTAAGTCACATTTATTTCCTACTAAAATCATTGGTACCTATAAAATATGTATACAGAATAAGGTTACAGACATGGCAGGTATGTAATGTTATGACATATTGGCTAATTCTGTAAGCTAATGAGAATAAACTGAACACATGAGATTTTTTGTAACCTCATGTATCACTAAATTCTGCACATTGATTTATGCAATTAAAAGACAAATATCAACACTACTTGTTCAAGATTACAGATTGTATTGAATTCCTGCATAAAAACTATTGTGGTCATCCCTGCTTGACTGAGAGGTTGGGCCACCATCTGGAAGTGGAATCAGTATGTATTGGAGATTCAACTGTATGTCAAATAACAAGTGGCAAGGACTACAGGTACACGCTGTCCAAACTGTTAAAACTTACCATGAATGATCACTCATGCATGACTCAGGTGTTGGGAGCATAAACTAAGTAGGGATTTGAATTGTACCCTTAATAATGTTACTACCTTTAAAATACAAATGTACTATGGAGTATGGACTTACAATTTACTTAACCATTACAGTTCTCAATAGTTTCTAATTGACGCTACTGCTGTAGCTTGAAACCCTCCTTTTCATCATGGGCAAGATAAAAACACTTCCCATAAAGTTTAGCAATTATTCAACAACTTTTGTGATGAGTTCTATAAACTGGATTTCTTCATATTTCCTACTAATACAAATAACAATTCCATTGTCACTGGAGATTATTTCCAAAGATCTCAAATACAAATGAATAACTTTCAGTTCTGACGCAAATGTATAATTCTACTTTTTATTGGATGCTCAAAATATATTTGTTTGGTAATATTTTGTTCAGCTTTGGAAATCCTGCAAAATAATATCCAAATTAAAATGGTCTTCATTATCTAGATCTCACAATTTATCATAATATACAAATTTTGATAATCTGTATGATGAATTAAATTGATTGTTATTAATGCCAATTTATGCATTTGACCTTCAATGGGATGTTCTAGAGTGGATTTGTGACATCTGGTCATAACAGTTTCTACAAGGGGGAAACAAGTCTGCAGACAAGTGACTATGACATATAGAAGCTATACCAGATACATACATCATCTGTGTCTTTGACTCGCAGAATCTGTTCTCGTAAATCTTGCAGATCATTAAATGTTGATTGTGCTGTTATTGAGTAAACTAACAAAAATCCTTGTCCATTTTTCATATACAAATCTCTCATTGCTGTAAATTGTTCCTAAAAACAAAACAATAACATTTTCTATCGTTTCCAATTAAAATTTTAATATTAATATATTCAAGTGAAAAATATGTTTGTTAGTATAGTACATTTAAAATTTTTTTTCTATACATCTTATATTACTGAACTAATGGGCAAGTGGCATATTTTCAGCACTTCTGGCAATATCAGGCTGATTTTGTTTCCAACAAATATACAAAATAGCAAGGAAATTCAATCTTAATCCTTTATGTAAAAGGAACCTCTGCCTCAAGAAGTTATCAAAAACTTGTACTTTTTGTTATTTTAGTGTTCATTATAGATATTAAATAAAATATATAAAAAAAAATTTTCAATGAGGCATATGGTAAAGGTAAATTAATGTATACATACTGTGCCAGCGGTGTCAAGAATCTCCAACATACATTGTTGTCCATCAACCTCCACTTGCTGAAATGTACAATAAGATAATTATATTATTCCTGAATTGAGATAACAAAAACACATCCTTTTAAACAAAGTACGGTATTCCTCATATGAAACTCCCAGGGTGCTTAGAAAATTTGAAGAGGGGGAGCTCATTACGTAGGACAAAAACCGGGTTCCAAAACGAAGCTCTTGTAACGAAATTCTTCTATCTCTCAAAAGTACATGATGTAATCAATGTAAAAATGTTTCAGCTATCAAAATCCTTGACGAACCGAAATTAAATATAAAGTAGAACAGTTGTTTGTACAGAAATGAAACGAAAAACATGATAACTCGATTGTTTACAACCGGAAATTTGGATGCATACGCATGTGCAATTGATGAAAAACAAATCAATGATGGAAAACGTACGAAATAAATACAGAAATTACAGTTTCTAGTTGGAATTTTTAGGGGGTGCTTGATATGAGGAATGCGGTAGTTACACTTTCACAAAAAAGATTTAATTCCTGTGTCCTACAATGTTAACAATGATTTATTCTGTTGAAACTGATGCCAACCATTAATCTGTGGTAAACTTAAATAAATCCCTTTAAAGTCTTATAAGGGTATATCCCAATCCCCTTAATCTATAAAAGAATCAGTAAGAACAAAATCATACCATATGCATTTTATCACACTAAAGCTTCTTGAAAAATATACATTTCAAACAGAGTGAAATTGCATTTCTTCCTTAAATGACTACTTATTGGCTTGTCCATGTCTTCTTATAAAATTTTAGTTTCTTGATATTTGGGTTTTTGGATGTGGTTTGTTACCATTGACTTATTCACTTTTTCACTTTTTGGGCCATTTGGGGCTTGCTATATGGTGTGAGGTTCCTCAGGTGTTGAAGACTGTACAGTGACTAATAGATGCTTTGTTTTCGGTTGTTTTAACCTGGAGATGGGATGTTGTCTCCTTGACATTTACCCCATTTCCTTTCTTTTTTTCATATATATATATATAGGAATGCAAAATGATTTATTCAGTAGACAGAAATAAATCTATACAAGAGCTGTCGCCGAATGGCTGCCAAATATACCCCCGCTAATTGAACCCTGGATCGATATGGTTAGTACAAATTTAAGTTGGTGTGGACACAATACAGGTGTGGACACAGTACAAGTGTGGACACAATACAAGTATGGACACAATGATACAATCTTAAAGAAAGTACTTTTCACAAGGATTCCAATGAAATTCACCTTTTTTCAGCATGTTCAGCCTATTTGACATTTTACACAAAAATCATAAGCATTAGAGAAATTTCATTACAACACTTTGAAAACAACTTTTCAAGAGGATTAAAATGAAAAAAGTGTGTCTTTCCAACAGTTTGACTTCACAATATCTATGCTTAAAAATTTTCTTGGAAAAAAAAAAGATAATTGCAGGAGAAATCAACAAAAGTCAGTCGAATTATCTCCCCTTCCTGATTTCAAACAATAATCATATTCCTTCATGCACATCTACATAAAGTGTTCTTCCTTAAAGGCTTTGTGTAAAGTTTAATAAAAATCCTTCAAGTGGTTTAAGAGGAGTTGCACTTACGAGGTAACCAATACATACGGAATCAACGAAAAGTCAAAGTCAAATTATCTCCCCTTCCAGGTTATGGACAATAATTATATTCCTTCATGCACCCCTTTCTGGTTTCAGACAATAATTATATTCCTTCATGCACTCCTTCCTGGTTTCAGACAATAATTATATTCCTTCATGCACATCTCCATATAGTGTCCTTCCTTTGTGTAAAGTTTCATCAAAATCCTTCAAGTGGATTAAGAGGAGTTGTGCTTACGAGGTAACCCATACATAGGGAATCAACGAAAAGTCAAAGTCGAATAATCTCCCCTTCCTGATTTTGGACAATAATCATATTCCTTCATGCACATCTCCATATAGTGTCCTTCCTTTGTGAAAATTTTCATCAAAATCCTTCAAGTGGTTTAAGAGAAGTTGCGCTTACAAGGTAACCCATACATAGGGAATCAATGAAAAGTCAAAATCGAATTATCTCCCCTTCCTGGTTTCAGTCAATAATTAAATTCCTTCATGCACATCTCCATAAAGTGTCCTTCCTTTGTGTAAAGTTTCATCAAAATCCTTCAAGTGGTTTAGGAGAAGTTGCGCTTACGAGGTAACCTACACATAGGAAATCAATGAAAAGTCAAAGTCAAATTATCTCCCCTTCCTGGTTTCGGACAATAATTATATTCCTTCATGCACCCCTTCCTGGTTTTGGACAATAATTATATTCCTTCATGCACATCTCCATATAGTGTCCTTCCTTTGTGTATAGTTTCATCAAAATCCTTCAAGTGGTTTAAGAGGAGTTGCGCTTACGAGGTAACCCATACATAGGGAATCAACGAAAAGTCAAAGTAGAATAATCTCCTCTTCCTGGTTTCGGACCATGATTATATTCCTTCATGCACATCTCCATATAGTGTCCTTCCTTTGCGTAAAGTTTCAGCAAAATATTTCCAGTGGTTTAAGAGGAGTTGCGCTTACAAGAAGTGTGGACAGACAGACAGACAGACAGGGTGATTCCTATATACCCCCCAAACTTTGTTTGCAGGGGTATAAAAATGGTTTACCTTTCTGTAACTGTCTTCAATTGTTGGATCATATTTTTCTACGAAAATATTTTGTACAAACTGCACTGTCTGAAAAAAAAAGAGAGAAAGAACATTTTAGTTTTACAGGTTTGTTTATGGTATAACAATTATGTTTTCTACTGTTGACATGGATATATAATTAAACACTTGTTTAATGGATACAGTAAATCTATCGTAAAGTTAACTTCCAGGAAACATGAAAATAGTAGAACTGTTAATTTAAATAAAGATACAACAGATTTATACCATAAAATTCATTTCAAACAATTGACAAATATGCATGATAAATATTTACTCAAATTCATAATATTCTAAGTACTGTACACAAAATAAGATTTAAACAATGGACACGAAAAATTTTTGTCCCCAGAGTCCAATTATCCAACTGCTTCAAGTGTGTGTATGTGTTAGATATACAGTTTGAATATTTGTAAGATGTTGATAAGTTTTCATAATTTTCCCTGTATAGCAACTTTATATAGATCGAATCTCCAGAAAACCTCCATATAAACTAGTAAATAAAGAGTTGATATTTCAAGCACACAATGATATTAAGACAAAAACCTATTACAGTAAATGAGTTTTTGGTTTCTTAGTATAACCAAAGTTTCATTAAGCCATAGCCTCATCAGTATAATGATCAAAATGAATATAATGTCATATGCATATAATGGGTTTTTGTTGAAATATTGTCACAGTAACTTATCTGGTTAATTAAATACCGATAGTACCATAATTATCACTATCCCTAAAATCAATAATTCTGTATTCAATGTAACAATAATAACAATACTCCTGTATATCTTGTCACTTCAATCAAAATAGCAGATGCTTCTATTCTATGTAAAAAGGACATGTATTTTCACAAATAATAACTGTAAATGACCATCTTAATGATATGTTGAAATTAATCAATTTAATTTATATGAAGGTAGTTAGACACTATTATTCATATCCATGAGATTTTGTTATAAATCCGAGCAATTGAAGATCCTATCTAACTGTTCTGAAATCTGTATTAAAAAGAGTGGATCACCATGCTTATTTTTCTATAAGGCTAAATAAAAAAATATGTGTGTTTCCAGTTACCTGACCAACCCTACCATTTCTTCCATACTTCAAAATGTTCTTGTGCGACCTCGATCGTTTCTGCAGTAGTCTTCCGTTTAGTGGGTAGCATCACCATTCAGATGTGTCTATTTCGACAACTGCTGGCATTATTTATCAGAAAATGTATGAAGAATTGTTAAAATCTGCCATTTTTACATGTCAGATTACACTTCCTGTATTAGCAGCATGACTTAATACCAAAAATACAGCTATGACAGTCCAAAAATATGTAGCAAAAAAAAACAAACTTTCTGGCGACCTACTGACCCTATATTTTCAAGTCCCTTGTAACTGGAAACACACATATATTTTTTTTGCCTAATTGATATCAAAGTTTGAACATTTTTGCCATTTTTTTTCACTAACATTTATAAAGAATGCACAGGAAAAACATGGCATGGCAATTTTTAGCTCAATAGAAATATAGCTTTAATCCATGAGAATTTGTCATATTTTTGTAAATTGATTGTTTATGATCTGATCTATGGGTTAAAATGAGAAAATGTATATGCCACCATGCTTTTAATGGAGATATTTCACAAAATCCTTGAAATGGACATCATGTATGGGAAAAGGGAGCTAATTTATGGAAAAGTGGACAAAATATGACATTTACATAATGTGTTCTCCCCAGGCCCTTATAGCGTCGGGGTACTCCTACGCTATATTTCTCTACCCTGATGCTTTCTTAGATACCCCTACACTATAATTATCACCCTAATGCTTTCCTACTGGTTGATATTTTTCACAGCCAGTATTATTTTTTCATGTGACGCCATATGTTTTGCTCAGGTAACATGTTGCATAAACAATAAACAAACAGTTAAAGCATAATGTTTCTGCTATTTATGTGACATTTTATTATAATTATGATAACTGTTAAGCTAAAGAAAAGTGTTTGTAGTCGATCTGGCATAAAACTTGTGCATTTAATAATGTCACTTGACCAAAGATCGTAAACAATATGACAACTTCTGATCTAGTGCACAAGAAGTAAAATGAATCTTTAAATTCACTGCCTAGACGTTGCACATGGTAATAAAATATTAATGTTGTGATGTTAACTTTATCATCTCTCTCATTAAATTTAATGAACACATGTGTGATATTTTCATCTGCGACAAAATTGGAGATTCTTGAATTGTCTATGTTCAATATAATGTTGACAGTATACACGAAATAAAACTTGAATAAACTCAATAATTTGACAGCTAGATCGACTGAAAAACTTTTCTTATTGAGTCTTAGCCACAGATACGTTGCAGATGACCTTGCTCTAGATTTATTTTAGGTACAATGAATAAAGGGCTACGCCGAGCGCAGCATGATACGACCGCAGCATGTCGAATACTGAAATTTGAACAAGTGTAATTCAAAATCAAAGCATAGAATGCTGTTAAGGCAGGTTCCTGGGTATTCCCAGTAGTCCTGTTATTATTACCGTTTTGCTGAAATGTTGGCATGTAATTTTTTCAAGAATTAAAATTCGAAGTTTTCCTTAGCTTCCGGCTTTGGGTTGTCTTTTTAGTTTTTGTATGGGTTGTTGGCGATATATTTAAAACTCTATTTACATTCCATTGCCTTGTTCCTCTGTGTTGGTACATGTAAATATTTCAAACAAGTTTTACACTTGGTGGCTTGATAAATGTTGTTATTTCTAATTTTGTCATGTTATCACTTTGATGACTATTGCGATTAAAACAATTACTTGTTTTCATGATTACATTAATATTCACAAGAACGAGATCTGAAGGAACCACCTGTAGAGGATTTTACTGATAACGGCCTTATCACAGGGAGTGGGACTTGCTCCCAGCCAAGAAAAAAACTTTTGTTTACTATCTAACGTTTTTTTTCTAGGCCAAAGCAAGTCATTGTGGCCTTATCTGGGCACAACACCTTCCAAACATATTGAATGGGTTGCAGACCTCTTCTTATGATGGGTCTCTGGTAGAGAATTGAATATGTATTTTTTATCTACATCTGTTGGATCAAAGCACTGGATCATGGGACGTCGAAATGCTTTTAGCCACTTTTAATTTTTTAAAGGATAGAACTAGATCTACTATGAAATAATTACGTATATATAGTGTTTTATCAGGACCCTCACGAGTTTTCAACTGACATTTTTTACATTTGACTTTCGTGATCTAGCATGGAGTGTTTTCTTATACCTGATTACGATATGTCGATATGACGGATGACAACGTCTTGCCTTCGTGAACGTGTTCTTGGCGCAGTATACTAACAGATTTCAGCTCTGTTTCAACACAACGTGAAAAATGAATTACTACAAAAGAAGGAATCACTGCAAATAATGAAAATTCAGCAAGCGAGCGCTTCCTCCTGTTGTAACAAATCAGTGACAGTTTGGGACCTTCATGATGGTTGCATGTGATCCAGTACAAGTGTTGTACTTGATTACGCTTGTGATTAGGAACGCCGGTGGAGATCAAGTTTAAATCTTCCGTGCTTCATTGTTGACATAGTTGAATTATTCTAAAATTTTAATGTATTTGAAGTATTTCATAAAGAACATTTACTGTAATTTCGGATTATTTTGAAACTTATACACACGGATTAGCGTGCCAGGAACAGCCGATGTAATTGGGAATATCAACGTACCTCTTCTCAAAACGTGTCATAAAGAAAATGCCGAATCTGGTAGACTTGCACATCACCTTTCAAACCTAACAGGATTCCAAATCAGGGAAATAATACCAAAGACATTAGGATCCATTAAGATAATAAATAGAACAGTACCAAACCCTAACCAACCACAAAAACAAACATTAATGGGGAACATTGAAATGCCGTTTCGAACTTGGCTATTGCACGACTTAATATTAGTGCTGATTGCGACAACCATACCATCCTTGATTCAGTGTTGGCGCTAGAAGGTCGCCACGTCGCCAGATGCGAATCGAAATCTTGAGTGGCGAAGAAAGTTTCATCTTCATTCGCCACATTGGCGAATTGAAAAAAATAGGTGTTTTTAAAGCATAAAGTTAAAACCTTATNAAGGGTGTCCACTGCTGGTACAGGAAATAAACAACTATTCATTGCATATAACTTTATTCTTCTCATAATTGTCTCATAATTATTGACATTCCATGTCCTATTAAACTGACAGAATTGTATTTTAGTTATAAAATGCTTTTTTCACCATTAGAATACATAGGTAATGACATGAAATGAACACTCGTTTAAGGCAGTAAATGAACATTGTACAATGCACTGTACCTTTACTTTCGGTTTGTAACCACGAACATTGTTACATTATGACGTTTAATTATTGCATTCCCGAATTTGTACTTCAGGGGGTGATCGATCAATAGATCAATAAAGACCACTGCATTCCCGAGAAGTGTTGTTGTTACTTTGTTCTCATTTATTTGACCCTTATTTACTACGGCGTATGTCATGCAGGCGGAATTAAGTTGGCCATTAATAAAACAAAACAATGTGCCACCTGTCGGGACAAAAAAAACAAGAAAACGAAGCTACGGTTTGATTGACCCTTTTTTACGTAGAGTACGTCAGTGTAACCATTAAAAGTTTCAAAGTCATATATATTGAGAAATAAATACATTTTTACGAGTTACAACAGCGAAAGCAGAAGTTACTATGTATCCATTCATAAAAACTTGTAAAATCATAGCGTGCCGCAGGAAATTTTTATGAATGAACTGAATCGTGAATTTCGAATATCAATTTAAGTCCTCTGAGATTAAAAAAAACATCGTATCTTTTAAAAGATATTAAATAAATACAATAAACACATAAAACGATGTAGTTGATCATGAAATGGACACTGTATCGCCACATGAATGGTTTATTTTTTGTGCCTTCGTATGAATAACTGGTAAGCCATACGCGTTTTTAACGATAGTCTGGATCATTCGGATTCTTTTCATACAAAGTAGTCTCCTTAATGCAAGAGTCTGGTTGAAACAGACTTTTTCCAAGATGGCTTTACCTAACAGCTAGAAGGCAGAGAACCTGCCTTAATGAATGAGGACACAGTAAAGAGCTTGATACAGTAATTAAATGGACACAATAAAGACATGAAAGAGCTTGAATCAGTTGCAATTTTGGCCCCTTTGGCCCCTTTAGCTCAGAAAAAGGAAAAGCTATGCAAAATTTGTTGACTTACTGAAAGCTTATATCAAGAGGAATTCAAAGAAAAAAATCCCATCGAAATCCGATGAAAAATAAAGATTTCACATATTTCGAAAATTTGCAATTATGGCCCCTTTGACCCCTTGTAGCTCGAAAACAATAAGAGCTACGCAAAATCCATTGACACATGACTGAAAGCTTATGTCAAGAGGAATTCAAAGAAAAAAATCCCATCGGAATGCGATGAAAAATAAAGATTTCACATATTTCGAAAATTTGCAATTTTGGCCCCTTTGACCCATTGTAGCTCAGAAACGGTAAGAGCTACGCAAGATCGGTTGACATACTACTGAAAGCTTATATCAAGAGGAATTCAAAGAAAAAAAATCCCATCGAAATGCGATGAAAAATAAAGATTTCACATATTTCAAAAAATTTGCAATTTTGGCCCCTTTGACCCCTTGTAGCTCGGAAACGGTAAGAGCTACGCAAAATCCGTTGACATACACTGAAAGCTTATATCAAGAGGAATTCAAAGAAAAAAATCCCATCGAAATCCAATGAAAAATAATCAGGTAATCAGCAAATTTGCAATTCTGGCTCCGTTTGGCCCCTCATACATGTCATAGCTGGGAAAGGAAATAAGTTACCAAAAATATAAAAGTTGAGCGCTATATAAATCTTTTATAAGGAATCTAATGGAAAAAACTCTGTCAAAATCGGACAAAAAATGAAAAAAAAAATAGATTTTTGAGATTTCCCCGTTTTGGGACCCATTTATCTCATGAACGGTACATGCGGTGTGAAATCTGTTGACTTACTGCTTATTGGAAATTTCCTAAGGAGAACACTGAAAGAAACCCCATCAAAATCCGATATATAATAAAGATTCTACAGTCAAATATGTGAAAACATCAAATGTAACCCTTTTTGGTCCCTTTTTCAAAAATGGGTGGGCCCCAATGACCAAAACTACGCCCAGCCTTCCTTTTGTACCAAAGAACATTGTGTTAAACATTGTGTTAAAATTTCATAAGGATTGATCGACTGGAACTTAAGTTATTGCCCAAAAACAAAAGTGTCTACAGACGACGACAACGACGACGACAGCAAAAATTTTTGTGGTCGTATAAAAACTACTGAACTGCATTCCTATAACATAAGCAAGATAAGAGATAAATCAAAATAAAAATGACAGAAGAGACAAAAAGACTATGGAGTTAATATGCTTGATCCTGTCATTAAAAAGATGCCTATGAAAAACATAAACATGTCGTACCATATCAATCTATGATAGTGGCACCTCATGTCGACGTCTTCGTCGCGCAGATCATATTACATGACTCGCGGCATTGCTAGGAAATTTGCCCCTACTCTATAACAAAATCCTGGGGAGAACATCTATCATTCAATTATGACGTCACAAAGGAAGGCATGTGAATTACTGTTCCGACCCAAAAATCAAATCTAATCCATATCCCACTCTATATTTTAAATGCTCCATTAAAAATTGTGCAGCGCAACAGTGTCTGTCTACCTTAAATATACCTATAGGCTATATGTTAACTGCTCAGTATCAAATCTGATAGCAGGACATTTTTCTTTGTTTCAATATATATGTGCTTCCTTTTTTCATAAGTTTCATTACTTATATAAGTAACTGTTCTTATATAAGAATGCACGAATATGTATATGACATGTTATAAACTGCAGTTAAAGTTAGCATACTCAATGATTTCTATTTCTATTGTTTCTAAAAATACCTTAAACTGTGCATTTCTTAAATAATGATTTTTTCATTGTTTTTCAGATTTGTGTTTAACTAAACATTATAAATCATACAATATTAATGGTAATCAGTATTACATGTATTACATGAGGCCAAAAAAAAATATATGTGTGTCTCCGGTTACAAGGTATTTAAAAATAGGGTCGGTAGGTCGGCAAAAAGTTTTTTTTTGTTTTTTTTTTTTCTTCGTATTTTTCGTCCGTTGCATATTGTACAGTACAGCCAGAGACTTACCATGATAAATCACTGTGATAGACATATCACT
>MJUU01051995.1:1769-13426 GCA_002080025.1 Modiolus philippinarum | reverse complement strand
ATTCTTCATGCATTTTCTGATGAATAATGCTAGCGGTTGTGGAAAAAGACTCATCTGAGTGGTGTTGCTTCCAACAAAACGGACGACTACCGCTAAAAGGATCTAGGTCACACAGGAACATTTTGAAGTATGGAAAAAAACCGTTAGGGTCGGAAGGAAATATTAGGGTCGGTCGGGTAACCGGAAACACACATATTTTTTTTTGGCCTGAACATTTACATTTGTGTATTAAAGCAGTGTTGGAAATAACAGCCTGTCCATTCATAAGAGGCATGCTGATTTTCCAAAGGAAGGGCAAATATTTATGTAGACATAAAGCAAATATACTGAAATGCTGAATTCACATTTGGCTGGAATTTGTAGGTTTTTTATACTGTGAACTGACATGTAGATGTTCTATGTATGACTTACCAGGGCACTTTTTCCAACACCACCACTACCAAGCACAACCAATTTATATTCTCTCATGGCTTATAGAAACCTGGGAATATATCAAAATTTTTAATCTGAAAACTTAATTCTCCATTCTGCAATCATTTTCATACAGATGTAGATTGGAAGCACACAATAGCCAACAATCTGGTATGCACTTTTACTTTTATGCATAGCAATATTAAACGGTAATGCACATATGTTGCACAAGATTATATATGACACCTGAACATCAAAACTTTGTGTAGATCACTGTGACACAAACGTACTAGGCGAGTACCAGTTATCACCAATTTTCATGTGATTAAGAGTCTGCACAATGAGTGCACATGTCTTTTGTTACACAGTTATGTTAAAAATTACAACAAAGTCTTAAAAATACAATCCAAAGGGAAATTTGTTTAATCTATCAAAAAACAGTGAATGTTGAGATAAAATCCCTTATGAGCTCTTTGAAATATAAATTGCTACATGGGGTTCATGTAAGAAGAAAAGCCAAAAAAATAGATTTTTCATGTGTGATGACACAAGAGAGACCTTGGGATGTTAGCTATATTCATGATATATTTTACAAGATTTAAGTGCTGAATTTAATAGTCAAATCTAGATGAATTGAGACCGTTAAGGTCTTATATTTTCTTGTATTCATGAATGATATCGCCTTAATTTGACATTGGTAATAATCAAGCTACTTTCAGTTTGAAAATCGCATCTATGACCTTTCATTCTTTATTCCATTTTAGTTCATCCAATTTTGGAGTATGTCATGTATTCCAGTGGATTCAATCGTTAATGTTACAGTTTGAAATAAGGCTAATACATATTTGAAAGATGATGATAACTGGTAGTCTGGTACACACATTATCAAAATTGCCAAGAAAACCAACACTTCTAAAAATGACTATAGCAGTGCCCATGTGCAATGAAACTGAGAATGAATATCATTTGTTTAAAAGACGATTCAATGAAAAATCACAGTTTTAAGATGGCGATGATAACTGGTACACGACCAGTACATGTCATGTTGTGCTACATGTACATATATTGTTGTTCACAGTTTTGCCCATTTCAATAACTTGCTACCCATGGTGTGTTTGTTGCTTGTGTATTGTCCAAAGTAATCTAAGTGTAATCTCTGCTATTTTGATCCAGAACTAGAAGCATACATCCAAAACATACACCGACTTTACTGGTCATAACAGGGATAGTTTGCCAGCTAGGCCAGCATTCCATCGTTATTTGAGTCAGAACTTTAAAAAACTGCAGAAAATAAAGAACATTTGGTTCTTGTGAATTAAAACATTTCCAAATTATAACAAAATAGAATGTTATGGGAGTGGCATTGCAATTTCCAATGAATGTTACAGGGCTTGACAGTCTGAGTCACCACAGAACAATGTTATTGAACTTATCGTCGAATATTCATCATTGCCAGAAATTGTCTTTACAGTTGCATATAAAATGTAGCTAAAAATGGGGATAAAATACATATGACATTAACATATATGCATAATTTTCTGGCAAGAAAAGAAACTGCACGCTTCAATGAAATATTTTCATCTTTTGTACGAGCATCTTGCAACTGGCATTTCCTGTTTTGAAATATTTTACATGCCCGTCTTGAAATCAAATGAATTTCGCGAATGTTTGCTATTGTACGTTTTATTCGTAACATGATTTGACATAATTTCCTTTCTTACCACTGTATAGAATCTAAAATGGAGTAAATTTGAAAAAACAGTTTGTTGTGACGTTTAGCCCTTTTATGTTTTGTAATGGCGGATTTGCTTCTAAATTAGGAAGTAAGATAATGCGCATGTCGAGGAGTAGACAACTCTACACAATCAAAGTACTTGACATACTGTGTACGGAAGGATTCAGAATCACCTAAATATGACCAAATATATCGATCAACGCCCTAGATTATGGTAACAAGTCAGTTTTGACTATTGATACTGAAGTATAAGAGAAAACCGAAAAGTCTTTTTTACAAAAAGGGGAGTTTCATGGTTGCCTATCCTTCCATTTCCGGGCAACCATGATTTTTTACTCTTTTTAGCCACTTCCATATTTTTAGCCCCTTTTCTCAATATCCACATTATTTCGTTTTTCCTATTTATCTATTTTTTCATAATTTTTCGTACTTCCCCAATTTTGTTTACCTCTTTTCTCCCCTTTCCAAAAACTGTCTGTGACAATGTGGAGTTTAATATGACAATAGGAACAACCTATGGAAGGGCGTCAAGAGCAAAATCACACTTCATAAATTCGGGAAGGTCACAATTAATTTGAAAATGTCTATTTCATAAGTTCAGGAATGTCACAATTAATTTTCTGTAAGTCACGGTTGCATTTCATAAGTTAAGGATCGTCATACTTAATTTTGTAAAACCTACAATGACCCCTAATGTCGTCTGCTACATGTTATCCCATTGGTCATTTTTGGATACGAAGATAAAGCTATCTAAATTTTGATATCAATACAGTAGGTTGTATTCAAAAAGTTTTCCAATGAAAAATATTGCTTTTTTATCTAATTAATATTTTTATACTGCATACTTTCTCAACTATCTGCTAAAACAAAATTAAGTTGCAGTACACATCACGAAACAACTGAAAAACTAGGCAGATTTTCTTGATCAGTGTATCAAGTCCTATCTTTAAAAACAACCTCTCTACATATAGAAGGGCTTGACGCCCTTTAATTTGTTTTTGTCATTTATCATAATCAGACTGTTGTCCATTTCTTGCGTTATTTCTTATTTGAATTTATTGATTAAAAGTATAGAGCTAGCTACTTTCTATATTTAATATTGATCAGGTTGTAATCTGTTGATCTGCATAGTTGTATATGGTTTTTTCAGGTGATCTTCTGATCATCGTGGATGTTAGCCGGCTGGGATCCGCAGTGGCCCAAGCTAGCTACCGCGCAAGGTGCAGCGACAGTAAACGGGCCAGGATCCCAGGCTACGTGGATGTGTCATTTTTTTAGCCATTTTATTGGTCGATACAGGTTGGGCCATAACCCCCCCCCTAAATTCTATATTCTTCAGAAGTGGATCCTTTCTTCGAGTGACAAAAAAACCTATTTCATTTGGTCTGATATTTTCCCAAAAGTTATTGGAAGTTAATATCTGATTTGATATTCCACGATATTGGCTTGGAGGGTAAATATGCATGTCATTTCTTTATTTCATTTCTATTTTTGGAATTCCTGTGAAAAAGAGTAATGACTGAAAGTTTGAATATTTGACTTTTTGAGTGTTGAAATTTTTTTATTTTATTTTTTTTTCGCTTATAGCGTTTTCAACTGAAACTGACAAGTTGTGTTATTTTTGAAGTTGTACTATTTTTTGCAGGTTTAAACGTAAATATTTTTGTACACAGAGTGAAAATATTCCTCATTTGTATTTTTCATATTAGAGTAAATATGTAGCTCCGTAGCAGCATTATTTTCATAGTAACTGGAATATTTAGAATGTGTGTGCATTATCGACAGCTAAATGATAGAAACTATCAAAGATTCATATGCATTACCAAGAATTAAAGAAATTTTGGAAGCTCTAACAAGAGAAAAATATTTTACAGTTATAGACATGAAAGCCGGATACCATATTGTTGAAATTGAAGAAATTCATAAGGAAAGAACAACCTTCACCTTTAGGTTCACTTGGCTTTTATGAATAGGATGATCAAATGTCATATCTTTTCTGACACATTTTAAGAACATCTACACAGGATAGACCAAGTATTTACCAGATTAAAAGAGTCTAGATTAAAATTGACGCCAAAAAATATTAATCTTTCACGAGAAAAGTCGAATATGTTAACAACATTGAACATTTCAGAACAGGGAATAGAGCAAGTTCCGGATAAAACTGAAAAAGGTTAGATAATGACCAACACCACTTTCACCTAAGGAAATAAGAGATTTTTTTTTGGATTTGTTTGATATTATTTGAGATAAATCAATTTTTTCTTCAAAACTAGACTGATCTCTCAAAGATTTAACCAAAGAAAAAGAGAACATCTTGGAAATAGACTGCTGAACAAGAGCAAGCCTTAAAAAAATTGAAAAAAAGTTTCATTGAGCCACACATTCTTGGTTATCCCGACTTCTCCATACCATTTCATTTGCTTCAACAGCAGGATTAGGTGCTGTACTATATCAAGATCAGTCTGACCAAAAGAGAGAGATTGCTTATGGAAGAGATTGCTTCACCTCTGGTTGAAGACCCTCAGGCGACATCAAGATGTAGACAGGATTAAAAGCCCTGTCCTTGATAAACTGGAGTTTTCTATGTATCGTGTGCGTTTTTGTCACATGTACATTCACTCCATATCATTTCATTTTTTTCTTTATGCAAACAGGAATTTGACAAAACCCGAAAAACACTATCCTGCTCATCGTTTGGAATTTCTTGCACTAAAATTGGCCATTTCAGAAAAATTCTGCAACTACCTAAAACTTTCAAAATTTCAAGTGCTTACAGATAATAATCAAATGACATATGTTTTAACCTCCACAAAGCTGGATGCAACAACTCAACGGTGGATTGCAGCATTGTCATCTTATGACTTTGAGATAAAATGCAGGTCCGGCATAAATAATGCAGATGCAGATTCTATGTCAAGATTACCGGAACTGCTTCAAAAAAGGGAATATCAGAACAAACAATATCACCAGAGTCTTGCAAGCCATATGCAATGCAATCCCATGCACCCAACTCTAGCAATTGAAATAATATGCTACTCTCATGATATTATGGAAAATCTAGATTATAGTTCAACAACTTTATCAACTTTAAATGTTTCCAATATACAAAGTCATTAAACTCTGGATTAATCAAGTTCAATATAATATTAAGTCATTAAAAAGTCGAATCCCGAAAACACATGAACATACAGTTTTGCTAAGGAACCTTGAAAAATTGAAATTATCGAGCAACCATTTTAAATATTCACCAAAGACATAATTACTGGTGAAGAAAAGAAACAACTACTTATACCGCCATGTCACAGACAAGTTATATTAAAGAAATTACATAATGAGATGGGTCACCAAGGTAGAGACCGTACCATATCCCTCCTTCGAGATAGGTTTTATTGGCATGATATGACAAGAGATGAAAAGAACTGGATTTCCAAATGTGAACGATGCTTGTGAAGGAAGACACTACAAAAATAAGAAAGTTCCAGACATCAAAGCCTCTCCAACTAGTATGCATTTTACGAAATATGCAATTGCTGTGTCAACTAAGAAAGAACACCACTGTACGTACTACCACTGAAACCTTCATGAATAATTTTGTTGTTCACTGAGGATTTCCGAAGACCAAACATGTTGACCAAGGAGCCAATTTCGAGGGAAAAATCGTGAAGGAACTTTGCAAAATAACAGGAATGAAAAAGTCGCGTAAACTTCATATCATCCATGAGGCAACGGAGTTTGTAGACGCTTTAACAACACTATATTAAATGTGTTTGGCACAATAGAAGCAATTAAAAACAGGACTGGAAGTTATATGTAGCATACATGGTTCATGCATATAATTACACAAGACATGACATCACAGAAATGAGCCCATACTATATAATGTTTGACAGAGAATAAACACTCCAGTAGATATCATATTTAACATAGATCAAAATTCAAAACACTAAATTTGTACAAAACATGAATGAAAGAATGTAAAAGGCATACAAACTTACAATTTCATCGGCGAGGAAACAACAACAACAACAAAAAAATAATTATGATGTATATAAAGAAGTTCAAATTTAGAAATTTTAGATAGAGTGCCATTGAAAATTCTTGGCTTCGATGGAATCATGAACTTTTGGATATTGATTTTATATTAAAAAAAAAAAAGAAAAAAAAAAAAATACCGATATCCCAGATTATGAAGTTCAAAAGGAGGACGGTACTGGACGAGAAAGAACTTTACACCCAAATCTACAGTTACCAATTTGCAATTTTCAGCCGGATATTGCTGATCAAGGGAGAACAGATCTTGACGAAAATCAATAAGAAAATGATGAAGAATTGGTTATTCTTGAAAGATCTTGATGAAAATCAACAAGAAAATAATGAAGAATGGATTATTCTTGACAAATCTTGAGGAAATTCAATAAGAAAATGATGAAGAATTGGTTATTCTCTGACCAGGCGATATCTGATGATATGGATACAGCAGATATGCCAGAAATTTAATTTGTGACACAATATAAAATTCAATTTGTAGTGCTGGGCGGCCCGATTGCAGATGTTGATATTGACCAAGAAAAAATAAGAACATTCAGAAAACACAAATACTAAGGATAACCAAGCAACACCAGCTTCTGTTGCTGATGAACCAGCTGGTCATGAAATTGTTACAGTTCAAAACCAGAGCTCTGATACAGAACACGAGGATGACATTGAACCAGCACCGCCAGTTAGACGTTCACATAGACGAACTACCCATCCGAAATGGACGAAGTCAGGCGAATTCATTATGGCTCAACAATCGGATTGCATTAGAAAGACGGATTATCTAAAGAGTTTAGCATTATCAGGAATGTTCCCATCTGCTTAAGAAGCATTAGTGAAAATTGTGACAGCAAAATTGCGATCCACGACAAAGTGAAAATACTTAATAACGGTTAAAAATTATGCGAATATTCATTTATTCATTTGTTTTTACATTTTGCATAATTTCCCTTTTATTTGCCTTGGATACCCAAAAGACTCTGTATTGTAAATGGTAAGGCCACCATTTTCATTGGCAGGGGAATATGTTATAATGTGGATTTAATATGTTTTTAATTAAATAAAATTTGTAATTGTCATTTGAAATACATCGAAATAAGTTGTACTTCAATAAAAATATATTTCATAATGACTATTGTCTATTTCTTGTGTTATTTCTTATCTGAATTTATTGATTAAAAGTAAAACTACTTTCAATATCTTAGATTGATCAGTATTGTCTTCAGGTTATAATCTGTTGATCTATGTAGTGGTATATGGTCTAGTCACGTGAACTTCTGTGCATTGTGAGTTTGTTATTTTTGAGTCATTTCATTGCTTGATACAGGTTGGGTCCTAATTCTATATTCTTCAGAAGTGGATCCTTTGTTCAAGTGACAAGACATATAGCATATTGGTTTGGAAGGTAGATATGCATATCATTTCCAGTTTTGGTATTTTGGTATTTGGGTTCTAGTGCTGCTGATGAGGAATTAATTTCCGAAATGGCCATACAGCTCATTAAAATTATTGCAGTTGGAGTTACCATATGTGTTTATGGTCTCATGTTCATTTACTCCATATCCTTCCGTAAAATATTGGTATTTTTATCCTGATTTTTTTTTCTGAAAAAGTGAGAGACGATTGAAAGTGTGAATATCTGACTTTTTGTAAGGTAAAATTTTGTTGATTTATTATTTTTTTTGTTGTGCTGATAATGTTTCTGCAAGTTATTTATTTTGATAATTGAAGCTGGTGAAATAAAGTGTTTTAACTGAAACTGACTGATTTGATAACAATACCAGTGCGTGCTTTGAAGTGCCGAAGAGCGGTCTGTTCCTCTGGGGTGAGGTTATGCTTCTTTAGGGGTTTTGATTTTAGATTGTCACTTTGACTGACAAACGACCTAAAGTAACTCTGCATCACAAGAAACCAAGATGCTATGGGCGTGAAATCTGATTTTGTACGATGAAATTCGGAAAATTAAATTGAGTTTTCAACTGGTTGCTCCGACTCTTGATCTTTACCAAAAAGAATGCCCTAAGCAAAAGACGCCGAAAATGTTGCTAAATGTTCGTTTCATTTTGGAATGCATCCGGAAAATGGGTAGTCGGAACAAAATTGAGCCCTTTAGACAGAAGAACTCTTTTCAGAGTCACTTAGGCTTACCGAGTCCGGTACGCAGGGGACGACTTCTTCTATCTCATCTTCGTTTGAGTAACATATGTTGTTACAAGAAGAAAAGATAGGTCCATCATGGATAAGCTGTTGCATTTTGTTCTGTTTGCCAGAAGGAAGGAAATCGAAGAGGTCCTTGTTGAGAACACGTATCCGTTCGATAATGTCAGTGGCAACTATTTAGGAACTGTATTCCATCCCGTGTTGTTCCCATTCATCCCTATATATAGCTTTTTTTATGAGATCCTTGCTATGACGCGAAAGTTCAAGCTTAATATGAACTGCTTAAATGGTTAGGCGCATTGTCGCTGATGAGAAATTAATAGAAATTTGATTGAATTTGGTTTTAAAATCCCGTTTGTAATAAATTTGATCAATGGGATGAATGGGAACAACACGGGATGAAATACAGTTCCTAAAAAAACTGACGCGACTGTTACATTTAGTAATACCTACGGTGGTCTTAAATAAGTCTAAAATTTATTAATTTTTTGATTAAATTACTACAAAAAACTTTTTGAGACGGCATGGTCATACAGGTCAGTGAAAATATGAGAATATTAAAATAAATTTTGTGAAATGGCCACAAATTAACGTAAATAAAGTAAAAATGGAATGGTAGGCCACAATTAAAAAGTAAAATTACACCAGATATACAAACTAAAAAAAAAACAGCTAAAATATCGAAAATGTGTGGAAAGAAGAGTGTGTCCAACGCTTTGGCCAGTACGGCCTTCTTCTAAGAGCAACCAGAAAATCGGAAAATGGGGTGAAGGATACCATAGAAAACTACCAACTGACGTGTAGCAGAAATCACCTGTTAAAATCATGCTCCAACTTGAACATTATCGAAAAAAAGAAAACAAAATTTGTATTCTGTACTGTGCATGCGTGTAATTTCAAATGAAAAAGTAAGAATTGTAAAATGGACTGTTTCTTAAAACTCAATGCAAAGGGTCGAACAGTCCACAGAAATGGATAATTTTTGTTCAAGAAGCTGTCGTTATTTCTCACCCGCACTAGTTTGTAAAAGGACAGTTACATGCATGCCCAGTATGCTGTGGTTGGATCGCTGAAAATGTTCACCTGCTGGGCAATATTTTCCATTGGTGACGCTCTGTTTATGTTTGACACAGCGATCACCCCATCTTCGACAAGCCTCACTCACATGGAACCAAAAGCATACACTAAGTTTTCAGAAGTGCATGGGAAACATTTTTTAGTAGGAAAACGGTAGACGGTCCTACTACTTCATCTGTTTCCAAGTAAAAGGACAAGTCAGACAGCGAGATCGCTTACATTTTCTAGTGATTATAGTCAGTTTTGACTATTGATATTGAAGCAAATGAAAACTGAAAAGTTAGTACAAAAAGGGGGAGTTTCAAGTCGGTCTATCCTTCCACTTCCGGGCCACCTTTTTACCTTTTTTTACCACTCCCATAACTTTGTGGACCCTTTTCATTCGTTTTTGCCATTCTCTATTTTTTTCATCATTTTTCCTACTTCCCCAATTTTGTTTATCTCTTTTCTCCCATTTCCCAAAACTGTGTCTGTGATAATGTGGATTTGTGTTTTTAATAAAAGTATAGAGCTATCTACTTTCTGTATTTTATATAGATCAGGCTATAATCAGTTGATCTATGTAGTGGTATATGCTTTAGTCAGGTGACCTTCTGATCATCGTGGATGTGTAATTTTTGACAGATTTCATTGGTCGATACAGGTTGGGCCATAGTTTTCCCCGTCTAAATTCTAAATTCTCCAGAAGAGGATCAATATGATGGAATATCAAATCAGATATTAACTTCCAATAACTTCTGTGGAAATATCAGACCAAAATGAAATATTTGTCAATTGAACAAAGGATTTGGAACGTACCCGGAGAACGTAGATATGTATGCCATTTCTTTATTTCATTTCTATTTTTGGAATTTTCATCCTGATTTCCCTGTGAAAAAAATGGTGAGAGAAAGTGTGAATATTTGACTTTTTGAATGTTGAAATCTTGTTCATTTATTTTATTTTGTTTTGTTGCGATGATATTCCTGCAAGTTATTTATTTTAACAATTGAAGCTTGTGATATATATGAGGGGGGTGACACGGGGGGTCTGCCCTCCCAATTTCCAGATTTTTTCGACACTTTTTCCCAATTCCCACATTTTTTGGCCCCTTTTTCCCAAATCCCACATTTTTTACATTTTGAAACACCAATAACATTAACAATTTATTTGCCCACATGTTCCATAAATTAAAATTCTTCAATCATAGGGATTCCAAGCACCACAATACATCAACTGTGAACCAAATTTTTAAGCATCTTATGGATGCTGCGTAGGACTATGCCGGAAAAATACATTGAGCGTGAGTAAGATGAAGACCTTCATTCTCTTTTTGATTGGATTAAGGTTGTGCGGTCTCTGATCCCAAAACGAATCAATCAGCTACAAGGGTCAATGAGAGCTTAATCAACATCAATTTTCAAAATTGCTGATGTTGCCAGATATTTGTCCTCCATTCATATCATCATCACATGTGGATACTCAATCATATTTGGATACTCAAAAATTCAAAAGATCTTCTGAACAACTTGAAAACTCGGTCACTTTCAAAGATCCACTCGTTGAAAACATTCGATTTTTCTACACTCTATACTACTCTTCCCCATTCAAAATTGAAAAGTCGTTTGATTGATCTTATCAAGAACTCATTTACTTACAAAAAACGACAGGGCTTTAAATATACATGTATAGCCTTAGCATATACATCTACCTATTTTACTAACAAAGTACCAAAGGGTAATGCACGATACTACACTGAAGAACAGGTGATCAGCATGCTGAAATTTCTCATTGACAACATATTTGTCCAGTTCGGAGACAAGATATTTCAACAGACAGTCGGCATTCCAATGGGTGCGAATTGTGCTTCTCTCTTAGCCGACCTGTTTTTTGTTCACATTACGAAACAGAATTTCTGCAAAATTTGGTCAAACGAAATAAAATTAAAGAAGCTAGATCCTTTAATTACTCATACAGATATACTGATGATGTCTTGTCGCTTAATAATAGTAAATTTGCCGATTGTATTCCATTATTATGTCCACCAGGACAAGAAATAAAGGAGCCTACAGACACTGACCATTCTGTTTCGTTTTTAGTTTTACTTCTGGAGTTTGACGAAAGTGGCAACCTCAGCACACGAATTTATGACAAAAGAGACGATTTCAATTTTGATATTGTAGACTTTCCACACCTCAACAGTAATATTCCGTCTTCCCCAGCGTATGGAGTATATATTTCTCAATTAATCCGTTAC
>MJUU01051990.1:0-15475 GCA_002080025.1 Modiolus philippinarum | reverse complement strand
AGGTATGGGCAAAGCTCATTGTTGAAGGCCTCATGGTGACTTCAAGATGAAGAACAACAATAAAAGCGTTGTTCCATTGCTTTTTACCATGTATTTGTAGAGACTTTGTCTCATGTGCATTTACTCCATATCCCTTCATTGCTTATTTAATTGTGCAAATTGCAATGAAATCAGTTAAGAAATTGCTTCCCAATATTTTTAAATGCTTTTTTTATGAATTACAGCAAGGTAGAAATCTTGGTCTGTAGATACTCTTGTGCAAGATCTGGTTCAATTTCGTATAACTATAAAAATTAATTTTGTTTGTATATTTATTTAAATACATCAACAACTTTCCTTCAAATTTAACATTCTAATTTCCTGTTGTCCCTTTTTTTCAATAATCAATCAGTGATTTTGTAAAATCACTAACAAGATTTTCAGGGATTTTGCAAAATCCCTGACAATTTCAGTGATTTTACAAAATCACTAAAATGGTCAGTGGTTTTACAAAATCCCTAATTATTTCAGGGATTTTACAAATAACTAAATACCGAAGTTACTGTGAACTTATTTTCTGCATATGCGCATTACAAAATCACTAATTTTACAAATTCACTGTAACATATATAATAGTCACCTGTAAATATTTTGACTTCAGTTTGTTTCCCTCCTTTTTTCCGCAGGAATTACGCTATTTATTCACGGACAAACACTTTCATGATTTTTTGCTACCCACGAAGTCAAACATGCTTGGAATGCTGATTTTGATATACCAAAACGTATTCCTCAGATCGCAAGGCCTCAACAAGCTATTGTAATGGTTCACGGATTGGAAGACCGAGGCTGAGGCAGATAATTTTGAATTTGCAGCACGTCATGCTTAAAATATCCATAAAGGGATCGCTCTCATTCGATTCAAGCACGTATTCCGAGGATAAGATTGACAACGGAATCGTGAGCTACCCCTTTTCCACGACCCTGTCCTGTAAGGCGTCGTCGTCAACGACGTGGACAAATAAGTCATGATCAATGTCTCTTGCTCCGTTTCAAACGTCATCCCTTCCGACTAAAAGAAGCTATTGCTAAATAAGACCATTAAGAGCAATACCATGACAATAACGATTGTGGAGTTTGCATGAGGCAGTGCTATCCCATCGCTATAGTCCAGACCTATAAATTTCACTGTCCTCTAGCCGCTAAAATACCTCTATAGGGCATCGTTGCCTTTCATACGGATAGTACCAATAGTCAGACGTAAAATGTAATCGACCCCTGCCGCTTGCGAAATATTCCCGTGATCCTCAATGCTGACCGCTTCCCCATAATGGACATCAATGACGGCTTTACCTAATGCAGGATCGCTAAGATCTACAGAAAATTCGCCGAATTCTGCAAGAAATTCTACCGCATGGAAAGTTTATTGAGCAACAGCGGTGTCAATTCCCCCGAATTCATCGATCTCTATTTCTTATTCGTCATCGACGTAAGTCATCAGTCGGAAAGTTTGCAAGAGTATACCGTGGATATCCTAGTCGACCTTGAGCGCAACATTCCTGTCAATACCAAAGCCTTCGCCCTGGCCATCTGTGTCGTCGTCTGCGGAGGGTGTGATAAATGAATGCCTCCAATACCAGGAATAAGCAGGGATCCGGATTCATCGCCTTTGATGATGAGAGCATTACCTTTGCCTATTCCAACCCTCCCCTAAAACTGCGATAGGAGAAATCTTACTAGATAGGCCCAGTGAATCTTTGGGATACTGCATCCCCATTATCTATGCAGAGAATAATTCGTTGGTGATGGTTGTGGTACCGACTTGTCCTTGTTATTATCCAAATACAGAAGCTTTTCAAACGTTTAGTTTGGTACTGTTTAAGGGTAAGAGAAGTAACATGTTCCATGAATCAAAATTGGTTTTGTCTACGAGTTAGAAAATTTACATAAACCAACCAGTCACAAAACATATCTTTCAACACTATATTCCGGCTGGCTGTGTGACGGGTCCATGCGTGGAACAGGTCATGCTTTACCCTTCCGGAGCACCTGATGATACCTCAGAAGGGGTTCACAATGTCAGTGCTTTAGTTAGTTGGCGTTCTTGTTCATTTTGTTTTGTTTTGTCTATTTCATACTGTCTAAATTCGTGTTGGATATGAATTGCCATGATTTCGAATTTATGATTTTTTGAATTCCCCCTGTCATCATTCTTGCTTCGGTATTGGTTTGCCGATGTATCTTTTAATCTTTCTCTAATGAAGTTGCCCACTCGCTTCCCGTCATAATGAGCATCGATTCATACAGCATCGACAATATCAAAGTTCAGATCCAGCGGCAACTGCTATTAAAAAAAGCAAGGACAATATCCTACTCGATGTCAACTTTTGGTCTCTTATAGCACAGAAGCTACCTGGTGGATTTCAATGTGCCCGATAGTCTTAATACGTTGTATTGATTCGAGCGCAGAGGGTTTTTCTACAACCGGAGCACGACCAGTACATTCGAGTGAGCATATCGTCGATATCATCAGCATCAATAGCAGCCTCGTTTAAAGCAATAACATTCATGGAATTTATATCAACGGCACCTGGCAGACCACTATCTAAAGCTTCTCTCCATAGGTATATCCGGGCATGAAGGTCATCCAAACAGCCTAAACCTGGTCTACTTATCCGTGACCCTTATGGCTTATGACTATCGACCACATATCTGACAGATCAAGACAGTCGCCCCATCGATATGCGAGGAGAATATCACACCATCCGCCTTCGTCTGTGCGAATTAAAATAAATACATTATCAAGATTACGAACTCAATTTGATTAAGGGTCAGGTAGAGATGATCAAGCCTGAGACAAAGAAGGATTGCTCCCATTAGCATGTATTAGCTACACACCAACATTTCCGGTTGTCGTAAGTTAATCATTACTTACCGGCATTGATCCAGCGTCTCATAAAACTCTTGCAAAGCAGTAAGGGGGTATGGTCTATTGAGATTAGCATGATATATAACGTGCAAAACGATGTTTTTCACCAAATTCTTGCAGGTCTTGCTTCTGATGCGCTACTTATGGTGGCCAAAACCGTGCTGCTTGCTTTTGCTGTGGGTGTAAATAACAATTTTTCATTACAGCCATCCAAAAGCCATAGGAGCCGGATTATACGGATTAAACCTCAAGACGATTGATTAAATTGTCTTTTTCTCAACCTAGGTACTTTGCGCAATACCTAGGGCGATGGATTGCAGAGTTGACTTCGAATCTACGATGGTAGTGGACTAATCCTTGGCCAAAAATGTTCTTTCAAAAGCACCTCTTGCTCAGCATTCTCCTATAAATAACTGAATGATGGATGCTAGTCATATCATACACATGAAAGAGGAACATCGGAAAAATCCAGAAATATGAGCATATCTTGAAGATTTATAACCGATTTAATAAGGACGTCTTCATTGCCATTGGGTGATGTTTCTTGGGCAGTCTTTTGCCAGTGGTATCACTGGGTGTGCTCTGCCCTGTATGGGTGCTGTGCCATCCATTCCCATCGGATACCTTACCTGTCTCTTTGCCATCTGTGCCTTGGTTCCGCCGATGCCACTTCCGGTTTTCATGGGAGTTCACACTTTGAGTGCCTTAAGTCTTAATGTCATCTTTATATTTGAGTGCATTGTAGCTGTCTCATGTCTTTGTCTTGTCGTTGTTTTTCTCTGTTACCGTTTTTGTCATGTCTTTGGACTTCCATTGTTGTGGTAATCTATTTCCTTGTTCCATCTGTCGTTGTTTAATCTATCTTGGTGACATAATCTCTAATCGCAGATGCCTTTCCAATGAGCTTTTTCTATCGGAAAAGATTCTACTACCCCTAGATCTGGCGGTGTCTCTATCCATTTGCATCCCAGTACCTTGAATTTGGGTTCTTATGGAAGATTTACCTTTACAATGACAGGTTAGGCAAATTTATCATTGTCACCTTCTGTAGATGCAGATAAATTGTGTCTACTAACTTGAAAACGATTTAGTTTCAGAATGAATTTTTCCACACGAATTAACAAAAGCCATCAGAGGCATTAGTTTAAGAGTGATTAGGTACATAAGGGAGTGATTAGTTCCATAAGTCTATTAAAGTGAAATGCCGATATTGATTCCGGAATATAAAAGCGGTATTTCTCACTAAATAATAGAATACAATTATTATTAAATTGTTAACAAAGTAGGGATATGGAGTAAATGCAAATTTAACAACGTCTTCACAAATACATGGCAAAATCAAGCAAAGGAACAACACTGTTATTGTTGTTCTTCATCTCTTTATCTTGCGCATTTTTCGATAATTTTAGAAATGAATTTCAGGTAATTTATAAAAAATTCTAATATGGGAGCAACGGAAACCATGACGACAAGCCATATGAAAATCTCCAATAACATAATGGGCGACTTCACAACAGTCTTTACGCTGAAACTGACGACGTCATAAAATGTTTTGTGCACAAAAACGTCAGTAAATCTGAAGTAATGGCTGTCGTTACCGGGTACACTATAGGTCCGCTCAGATCATGAAATGTCATATTAGAATCGAAATAATTCATGTTCACCGATGGTTTGTAGTCGATTTACATATGGGTGACCATTATTTTCGTTTATTTTACCCCTCGCTCCGCTGCGCTACGCTCTGGGTAAAATATGTAAATCTCGAACAAACCACCGGCGCCCATGAATTATTTCTTAAATATTACAACAATATTTAGATAATTAAACAAATATATTTCAGTTTTTATACACGGAAAGTGTATATTATCAACTTCTAAAATACGTTAAGATTTCACAGACGATCTAATGTATTCAGATTTTGAATAAAAGACTAATTTGTTTGAAATGTTACTTTTCCTTGATAAACACGTTATTATTTTGTACTACGCAGTGTTGTGAATTTCACAGAAAACAGTAAATTAGTGTCAAATTAAATATTTCATACCAATGGCTGACGTCAGGTCAAATCGTGAAAGGGAATAATTTAGCTTTCCTGTAAAAAAAAAAATATTACCTGTATGTCTGGTAGCTATAGGCATTATATCGAAAGCTAAGCTTCTTTTTTATTTTCGCCTGCAATTTACCTTGTGAGTTTTTCCTAAATTTACCTTTTGGAAGAGTCGATATGTATTCTTCTGGTTTTTGGCTGAGGCACCTGATCCATTGGATTAATACTGTTGTTTCCACTCATTTCATCAACTTTGTTCCCAATCCATTCCCGAGCTTCGTCAAACAGGGCTTTACTGTCTGGGTCATCCATTGAATCCTGCAAAATAATATTTACTTTTTGCCCTTTCAATTTTGAAATATCCTCGTCTATCCGGTTTTCGACCTACTAAGCGTCGATTGTGACGTCATAATTTTGGTTGAAATAGCACGTTTAGGTCGAATACTGAAGTGGGTCGAAAATACGATGTTTGGCGATAATCTAAATCATAATATATATTACTGACTTTGAAAGAAAATATTCATACTTAAATTGATTTTGTATGGTTTCTAAGCAGTAAATATTTAAATGATTCTTATATCTTCATGAGATATAAGTAACTGAAAACTTAATTTTGATAGGTTTTATATAAGTAAGGTTTCAACAGAAATTAAAGCTCTGTTATTAGCGTTTCTTTTATCATACAAGACACCTACATTCTAGTAACTATATTGGACTATTCCATCTACCTTTTGATTCTCTCTTCTTTGAAGAACTGGAACAAATTGTATACTTAACTTTATTTATTTGCCCAAATTGTTTACCTCCGATAAATGACTTGTACATGTACCTCATAATGTTTTATTCATTTATATAATGTATAGAAAAGTAAGTAAGAACTAAACCGTCAGTCTAAAACGAACTTTCAAAGGGTAACGGAAACATCGGAGACTCCAAGAAACAATGAAATCAATGAGTACAGAAGAGGAAAGGAAATTAAGACAAACATAAATGAATAACACGGACAAAAACAACCGTCAGATCAGGTCATCTAGAAATAGATACCTCATAGAGGTCCAAAAATCGTGATGTCGACCGTAAAATTTTTTGCTGATGATTTAAAGTTATAGGTAACACACCCTTGCTTAACATTCTCTTTGTAAGCAAACAAGCTCCATCAAATTATTTACAAGATCGACCACAAGCCCTTGAGTAACGAATGAGTTGGGAGTTGTAAACCCAATATGCTTTAGCTGTTGGGATGTTGCTACTTAGAAAATATAAACTAACTATTGGAAAAATAAAGTCATCGCGTTTTTCATACCGCCAAGGTTAAGTACTGTGTATTCTGTTGTCAATTTTAACATGAAAGTCAAGGAACGAGGCCGATTCGTACTTGTCTATAGTATTCTGAATTTCAACCTCTTTAAATTAGATCAGGGGGAGAACATCACCAAAGCGAGGGTTGATCAGTGAAAATATCATCTATATAAACCATTAGGCTAGCTTTTTTATTTCCATGTTGAAGATGAATTCAGCCTCATCTGAGTGGAGAGACAGGTGTAAAAGAGGCATAACTTTGACCCCCTGTTAAATTTCAGCTAAATATTAGATTTGGTTGAAGAACTTGCAAGAGATGGAACTGTAGTTATTAGATGATTCGATGACACATTCTACTAAAGGAATAAATTTGAATTAATCAAAAAATGTTTTATCTGCAAAAGTGTACAAGGATATAGAGAATGCGCTGATTTTCGATTTGAAGTACATTAAATCGTTGTATTAATTTGATAAGGTATGTATTAGTTTAAGCTCAATTTTCTAGAACTTTAAGGTCCTTTTAAATAAAATTATCCAACCAGTAGCTGTCAACTAGGGATTTCCGGTTAAAGTGACGAGAGCAAATATAATTTGTTAATAAGTAATATCCAAAGAAAACACAATCAAAGAATTAAGAGGGAATTTATTGTCAAAACGTGATCTATAAAACTTATTCAAAGCTTTAACAAAGAGTTGGACTTTTTAAGGTCAGAAGATACCAAATGACAACAATTTCGATTGCCACGAAATTTTGCATAAATACTCATTTCAATATGTTACATCAGAAAATGAAATTCAATTTTTGGGTCACCGTGCTTTTTTCCGCGTTATTAGCAATTGAAAATGTCATTTTCAGTGCCAAATTTTACAAAGACAAATAGGAAAAATACACAATTTGAGCTTAAAATTTCTGGTTTTTGTAACTTTTCTGTATGTCAAAATATACGAATATGAACAAAAAAATAACATAATGTAGATCACAGCATCATCAATCCATATGTATAAAGAAAAATATATGTCACCGTCCTTGTTATTGAGATATAGCCTGTAAAAGATGGTCTGTACAACGAAAATGTGTAAAATCGGCATGACGTTGATGACGCTATAAATGCATATCTTCATAACATGAAATCTAATGTACACATAGACGTTTTTATCTCCTTTTGCTTACAAAGTTTTGTTTTATAACGGTAATTGATATTTAAAGAGAAAGTCAATTCTTTTTTCTTATTTACTATACCCTATGGAATGGGGGTTGGGTATTGGTGCAGTAGAAAGGGGCAAGGATTGAGAGTGGAGAAGACTGGAAAGACGAAAGCTAGTGAAATAAAAATGGGAAATCATACATTTTGTATAGGAGAGAATGGAAAGATTGCAGAGGGGAAATGTAAAGAATTCAATTGTTATAAACAAATTGGGCATCAATACCAACGAGAAGATCGGTAAATTACCAGTTGTTAGTCCTTCAAAATTTGACGCTTGAAAATGCATATTCGCCAAAACTGATATTACCTATATATATACACTGTTTCGAGAATATTTTAATCATACATTTCGATGCATGAGGAGATATGATGATTTGTTTTTCCGGGGGAATAACATTTTCCGAAGGCATCGACTGAATTCTCCGAGAATCTTAAAACCCCATGGCTACCCCATGCATTGGAAATTAATAATATTTTATGGGACCTCTTTAATTTATTCCAATACTCTGTTTTATAGAAATAAGGATTCAAAGCACACTGCAGTTGGGAAAGGTGTACTGCTTTTGCTGTGAATAATAATTATCTTATCGATATTTTAAAAGTTCAAGGCAATGCAAATTAAAAAAAATAATAAAAAGTGTAAAAGAAGTTTGAACTTAAGTGTCATTGTTTAGACTACAACAAATTTTCTAGATTCTCATCTGATTTTCAACAAAAATGTCCAGATACAAGTTTTTCATTTTGTTTCCGTTCTATAGACCTACAGCTTTCAGAGCATCTTCCAAAGTCTGATTTTCTGATCCCCGTAAGTTTCCTCAAGCGAAGGTATATATACATAATATGTGAACAAATGTCCTTGGAGAATGCTTCATTATGTACGTGGTCCAGAACACTGGACTTAGGATGATGCTTTTGGAAAGGCTAATTTTTTAATGTGTTTTAAATATCAGGAAAAGACAGCTTAAAACAATATTGTCGCAATAAGTAACAAGAATAATACTGTCACAATAAGCAACTAAAATAATACTGTTGCAATATCAAACGATGACAGTAGTGTATTTCTTATACATATTTCACGGAATTCCCGTGAGTGGATCCCGGAGTCTTAATGTGCGAGCCCAGAAACCCGATGTTGGAGCCCACATTCTTACATTAGAGCCTGGTGACTGAAGTTCAATAAGGTTGGAGCCCGAAGCCCAAAATCCTTGCTACATTCACCAAATATATAAAGGTAGTAAAATGAAATTTAGTGACTATACAACGTTCATTATTAGCGGCAGTCATTCGGATATATCCGATGGGGGTTTCAAAAATATAACCCATCTTGCTTAACACTCAAAAGATGAAAATATTATTTCCAAAATTGTTTTTTTTTCTTAAAAATGACGCTAAAACCAACATGGTACTTTTTTACAGACTGTTCTTTTCAAAATGATAAGTTAATCAAAATAACGTTCAAAAGACCATACTGGCAGTTATGTCTTTGTTTTTAACTGATGAATCCTTTGATTTTCTCAATGACAGGTGCGACATTATTACTAGTAACAATCACGATGTATTTTTTGATTTTATGTTGGAACAATTTACTTATGTTGGACTGAGTTTTTTCCCTAGCTTTTTGGTGGCATTTAGATCTTTTTAATTCGCATTTGTCTTTGCCATTAGACTACTGATTTTATTACACACTTGGTCTTGTATATTTTATCCATCTTTAATATTTCCGTCCTATTAGGATAGTAAAACAAATGTTCAGTTGTTATGTTACAAAAACATGGTACCAAATGGGTGAAATTTAAGATGTTGAAACCTAATCTGTATGTCCGTTATTGGTATAAAAAAATTCTAAGAAAACATGGAAAGTCGACTCTAAAATGGATATATTAAAGAAGTCCCCAAAGAAAAATTATTAATGTTCTACGCCAAAACCCTACAGTTGTTTCTACACTAAAAACCAATGAAACGAATGAACATTTGATTTACTTTTTCGTCCGTTCTTCCGTAAGTTTTTTTTCATCATTATCTACATGTATTTCTTTTCATAAGGGATAATTTTATAGTTAAATTATATAAAAAAGGTGCAGGTGCAGAATGTTTTTCAATCCAAATATTTGTATTTCGTCTCTGTAAAAATTGCATACCTTTCCCATATTCCGACATGGCATCTAAATAATTTGTACATTGCGCAAGGTAAAAATCTTACATAAGAAAAGCATCTTATTTTGAATGCTTTGATTTAAATATCAAAATTGCTATCGTATGACAGGCGATTGAATAAAAAAACAGCATTGGAACAACATGCGCTATGTGCGTTGAAAAACCGTAACGTTAGGATCGATAACTCTTGACGTAACGTCATTTGGTATCCTCTTACCTTAATTATTAAAATGTTGTTAAAAATGGTTAAAGGTTTACAACATTAATACATTTAGACAAATAACAGTCAATTTACCTCCCATGTAAGCAGGTTATCTCTAATTGACTAGTCATAAGTGATCTTAAAGGTAATCAAACTGTCGACCTTTAACGACTCAACTAACTGTTTAAAGCAACAGAATATGAATGTGGGTCAATGCACATTCCATTCACCAGATCTTATTCCTATTTATCGTATTCTGGATGCATTTGACCGATGTGTACGCCAACGCCAACTACCACCATATAAAAACTCTTCATCGATTTAAGCAGGAACTGTCGAATAACTTGCAAACAATACCACAAGCACTGATGAAGTATTTTATCAAGTCTTTACCAAGACAAGTTAAAATTGTGTTGCAGGTAGATGGGGCATACCAGATATTGACTAATTATGATTACTTAGTATTCTTAAATAAGTTATTTCATTTCTTTGCAATTAAAATTACCCAATCTTATCTCAGTACTGACAAACTTAAAAGCCACAAGAAGTATTGTCCTTGTGATGCTAAGCTTGTAATTTGTAGTTGAAAATACGTTGTTTTACTGCTTTATTTCCATTGATGCTGGTTGCTAAATTTCTCACTTCCTGTCTTTATTGCTTTTCATATGTAGTCTTATGATGCAATTTGTTGTACTAGTGCACTGGTTTTAGTGTTAAATTTAGGTGTTTCAACCCCTATCTTTATTTAAGCGGTGGGTCTCGTTAGTGGTCAGCCGCTTGTGTTTTGCAGATTTCAATAATGCATTTCGTCATACATTATGTTGGACGATACACTTATTTATTGCACGCATTGACCGATCATTTTAATGATGTTATGCTTTGTAAAAATATCAACATGTTTTTCAGTTGTCAAGTATTCGAAGATTCGAACAACTATCATGAAAGATTTGATCAATGTTTTGAAAAATCAGTATGTGCAATTTCTATTGATTAAATTTTCTATTCTCATCATGTAGCTTTTGATGTTCAATCTCACTTCTTGTATGAAATTCTTAGTGCTATTCAACTTCAACCCTTGTCATAGAGATGAATTATTATTCATTTGATTTATTATTTGCTGTTTTCTATTCCGATTTCTATATAGTCCAGTATTCGACTGAATTTTTATGTGCGTAATCATACAGCTATTGTCTACAACTTTTAATTTTGGCTAATCAGTCGATTTTGTTATTCGACTTTTTATTTGCTGTAGTCAATTTTTGACCAGCTATTTCTTTATAGTTCAGTATTTGACTGAATGTTTTTCTATAGCCATTTCTGTGTGAAGATAGCTTGAGATGAACATGCCATCTAATTAAGTACTTGCTTGAAAAGTGAGGGGTATATAGTAATGGGGATGTCCGTCCGTATTTCCGTCCTTCCGTCTTTCCGTCCGTCCATTACACATGAGGGTACCCATCTCTTATCCGCTACTCCTCCTGAACCACTGAATAGATTTTCATGAAACTTAAACAGGCCTGGAGTAATTGAAAAATGTAATTGTAATTGACTGTAATTAATTACATTTTCTTATGTAATTGAATGTAATGTGTAATTGAGAGAAAATTCAATTACATGTAATTGTAATTTAATTAATTACAGGGCTGAAAAACCATGTAATTGCAATTACTTTTTCCATTACTTTTCAATAACTTGTGAACAGGTTTGATTTATGTTTCTTTGTATATAATTCAGAGGCTCAATAATATTCTATTTTGATAACATCAATCTTCAGGCAAAAGATAGAAAAATGTTTTTGATCTTTTTCTCATTTCTTTTGTTATATTTTCCACTTTCATTTCAACTCATTTTAAAATAATAATAATAAATGTATTTGCACATGACAGTATTAGTTTACTTATAAATTTAAGGACTATCCTAAATTTGTATGTATGGTCAAAGAGTAAAATTTACATGCATGCTGCCTATAGATCAGAATTGGGATTATTTTTTGAGTCAAACATTACTCTTTTGTGTGTTTGGTTGGACTTCTGGAGGATAATAATGTTTAAAAAGAATATATTTTCCCACTTCAATTCCACAAAAACAAGGCAATATGCATACATTGCCTATGTCATAAATTTTGCTCCTCATATAAGGATTAATAAATAGTTAGCTCAATATTACATGATCTGTTAGGTGATATGAACCTGAAGATTTCAATTTCAAGCAAAATTGTTGAGACATTCCAATATATTGGAATTATTTTTCAGGTACATGCCTAATTAATTGTATTTAATAGTATTTGCAAATGCTTGTTTAAATGCAAGAGATTGGTTTCCATACAATTTTTTTGGCTTGTGCCCATGTTACTACTTGAATTTGTTTATACCAAATGTACCAGTGCTTAAATTTTTTGTTTTTTTTTTGTTTTTTTATAAAACAGCATTTTGAAGCATCTAATATTCAGTGCAAGGTTCATCATATCTCCAATACATCAAACATTTTTTTTCAAATTATATATTACAAATCCTTCTAAATACACAGTTAATACATTTTTGTACATACATGTATGTGTTGTTGATTTGGGCATCACGAGTTAATTAAGAGAAATTTATTTTGCTTATTAATTAACATTTTTGTCCTTACAGGTATATTACTACAAATATTTAAAGTGAAAAGGCTTTCTAAACATACTTATTTACAACAAGCAATTAAATTTTACTTATCAAAACAATATGTCATAAATTTAAGGTTTTAATTGATTTATTAACCAAATAATACATTTCTTGAGAAAAACAAGGTACAATTGTCTATATCTTAACATGTCAAATTATAGCATTTTTTTATATTCTTAAAACAACAAAGTGGATTTATATATGAAATGGTTTAGTATTTGAAAAAAAATATATGCAAATTAAATTTTCATTAACATGAATATTGTTTTAATATGGTTATCTTTTGAATTAAAAAAAAGTAGTAATAACTGCTCAAAACCATATAAATCTCGTAATTATGCCTTATAATGTAACATTTTCTTCTTATACCCACTGAATTAATTCCAAACAAAGAATATATCAAAATTGTTTATTTTCTGTAGTGAAAACATCAAGAATTAAAATCAAAACCAATAGAAAGTAGCATCAGTTTTTTTTTCATGTACAATAACTAAGCAATATTCCAGTTTGGACCCTATGCAATGGCAGATAACAGATGTAGTCATTTGTTCAATTAATGCTTCAGACTTATTACCATGGTCTATAGTTGAGAGCCCAAATTTTAAAAAGTTAATCGAAATATTCTTAGCTGGCCCAAATTATCACTTATTCAGTAGTTTTACCTTTCATTTAAATTGTTTCTTGAAAATTGTCATTCGTTGTCACCCTTTAAGGTATAGATCAATCCTAATAAAAATATCTGACAGAATTTTTTTATTTTGAGATATTTTGTAGATCTTAGTCCATTTGTTCAGAAAATAAAATAAAAATGATATGTCACTGATCATCTTTTCCTGTTATCAGGCTTTGAAAATCAGGCCAAATTCAGTATTTTTCGTCAATATTTACAAAGAATGTATAGGGAAATGTGAAAACATGCCAATTATTAAGCTTTCATATGAAATAGATATCAGATAGATTTTTTTTTAATTTTTTGATATTTCAGAGTATATACTTCAGGTGTATGTTGAGCTGAAAAAATCGATAGGTCACCGTTTGATTACGAGAGATATTTTACATAATTTACGACACAGACAATATTTACGGGAAACGGGAGCTAATTCGCGGGAAAGTGTATGTCGATCTATTATGACGTCACAATGAAAAGGCCAAATAAGGAATATTCCGGCTTGAAAATCAACTCAATTCCGCATTCGACTCGTGTTTTGCAAATGCGCCAATCGAATGCGCCGTGTATTAGTGTCGATCTACCTTAAAGTTTGTATCATATCATACATATCATATGAAGTGCAAATCAGATATGTAATTTAAGGTGGATCGGTGGTATTCCGACATTTTGTTTTCATATTTCCTGCTTTGATAGGTAATTTTTATTAAAGAAATATACAAACATTTTAAAATTTAGACAAATCTGTACAATATTTGGCTTAAACCACAAACAATGGGTCTATTACTCTTAGTTTACCATTCATTTTTGAAGAAAAATTCAGAATAGCATTTGTACTTTAAAATTCTTTGAAATGAAAATTTAAACAAGGGAGGTAATTTCAAAAAATATTTTACAAAGAAATCAGTACGAAAATTTTGACTTTGTGAAATAATTTCGTAATAAGGTCCGTGACCCCCATTTTTCTTTTTGTTTTTAGAAAGATCAATACAAGGGCTAGCAATATACAAAATTAATCAAAATTTTCATGGATTTAACTTGAATAATTCTTAAAAAATGGCAACTTTCCCTGACATCTCAACTAAAAAATCCATATTTTCGGTGAAAGATTGTGAGCTTATATGGCCCGTAACCCCCAATTTTTATTTTATTTTTTGAAAGTCAAATTTTTGAAGTTTAATTCTGCAAATTATTGAAAAATTCTGATGGATTTTGCTTAGTCCCCCGAACCACCTTAATTAATTACTTTCCTAAAGTAATTGTAATTTAATTAATCACAGCAAAGAAAATGTTGTAATTGTAATTTAATTGAGGAAATTTGAAATGTAATTGTAATTTAATTAATTACATTTTAAAGTAATTGACCCCAGGTCTGAACTTAAACACAGTGTTCATCACATAATGTAGATGTGTACCTCCTATTTCAGAATTTGATTTGGTGGATTTTATAATTTCTGGAATCAAATGGGGTTGTGGGGGGGTATTTATTAGTGAGCTTTGTTCACAGTTTTTCTAGTTTAGAATTTAGAACGTTCAGTGTTAAGAATTACGAAATATCTAAAAATAAAGAAAATTCTGTCTGAAATTTTAATAAGGCTCGATCTACCTTCAGTCAATGACGTAGTCACCATATATATTTGTAGAGCAAACAATGATTTATGTGGGAAAACAAACATTCTTCTACGACGAACTTGTCCGGTATTCCTATGCAGAGCAACTTGAAACTTGAAGACATATTAAATGACATTTATTTAAAACTTCAAAATCTTGAGTCTCTCCCTTCAATAGACCACAGATTGGGTGCCATAGAGTCAAGGTTTACACAGTTAGAGTCTGAAATTGTACAAGTGAAACAAGATATAAATCGTATAGAAATGAAGGTTCGATGTACAGATAATGTATCAACTGAGCTGTCACAAAGGCTAAACAGGGTTGAACTAGAAAGGGACGAAATAAGACTTGAGAATTGTGATCTGAGGGACAGGCTAGTTGACATGCAATCTAGATTTATGCGGGATAACTTGTTATTCGGGGGTACTGAGGAAGACGAAGATGAGAAAAATGACGCCGATAACATCAGCACAGAAAACGTCCTCAAAACATTTCTAAGGGATAAACTTGGTATATCAGACAATATTGCTTTTCATGTCGTTCATCGACTTAGGCCTCGACGGGATGGAAAACCCAGAACAATTATCGCAAAATTTGAAAGACGTAAAGATAAGGAATCAGTATTAAAAGTGGCACCTGCAAAACTTAAAGAAACCAGATATAGCGTTTATGAGCAATTCCCGCAAGAAATAATGGAAAGGCGCAACATACTATGGCCGATTTTTAAA
>MJUU01051989.1:16335-65263 GCA_002080025.1 Modiolus philippinarum | reverse complement strand
TTCGGAAGTGGGGGGTGCACGGGGGGTTATTCCAGCCCATGGACTACTACCATTGGCTTTTCCTAGTGCCGGTACCAAGTCTGGCTTTCACGAGTTCCTATCGTTATTTATGTTTGTCTCTTGTTTTTATTATTGCTCTTCTAGTGTAGTTCGCTTGTAAATTGTGGCATGTGATTGTAGTTTCCGGCCACTGTAGGTGTTTACTGGTACCCTGTTTTTGTTATTGCCATTTTAATTTGGAAGGTGTGCGATATTTAAGGCCCCGACCGAAAGAATATTCTAAGTTCTTTGTCATCGATGGTGTTCCATGTTTATTTTGATCAAACCAAAAATTGTGCTCATCATGAATTTTGTTGATTGAAATCACATGCATAAATAAACATTTGCCAAATTGTGGCATCAAGCATATTCTTTTCAAACTAAAGCAGTAAAAATGTATACTATATCTCAAGAATCTTCGCTATTTGTCTGTAATATTGTGTGTATTGACCGCATTGTCATGTGAACTTTTCCAATTTAACAAATTGTTATTTCATTCGTTTAAACGGGAGAGAATAAGAATGAAATTAATTTCTCCTTGGTATTTTCATCATGTTAAGTGTAGAGGGCGTTGGCAGATGTTACCGCGCTTTTTAATATAGGGGTAGTTTGTTCATTTTGGCACGACAACGTCATACTGAACAGTTCACTTTTTTTTTTCTTGTTCGCGGTCGCCATTTTTACCATGGACCCAGAAATTGAAATCATTAGACATGACAAAGAGAAATTTCCAGATGTGTACCTACAGGATATTCTAAAGGCTGTAAAGCAACAAGGTGATATGAATTCTATGCTTAGACAAGAACTATCAGATTTGAAATATGAAATGCAGGGGTCTTCTTTAACTGTTGCAAGCTAAGTCAAAAAGTTAAAAGTAGAAACCGAATATAAATGAAAATTTTATGGCAACAAAATTCAAAATTCTCAGAATACAGAAATCCTTGATGATTTAAATCAAATTTTGTGGGCTTTGCAACATTCCAAAACTGATTAAGCATCTGATACTGTTAATGAAATCATGGACAAAATAAAAAACGTAATAAGCTATTCAAAATAGCCGCCTCCAGTGAATGTGGGTGGGAAACTGTTAGGCAGTACGAAAGTAATCCAGCCGCTAGCGACACAGATGATGAAAACAAAATAAATAAAGCAGAAAATCGCGCTATCAGAAAGCGTTAATTCAAATCTTCTAAGAACACCGGGAACAAGCCTATAAATTCCACTAATGATGCTGTGCAAAATGTGCCCTCTTTTCCAGCTAAATTGCAACCGCAGCCCTTTCGTGACCCCGAGTCAGACTGGTATTCAGGATACTCGTTATTCACAGGCTTGTTCAACCCGGGCTGAAGTTACCGCAACAAGGAGCATGTTTCGGACGTGGATCTCTGCAACACTGGAGAAATAGATGTCCATTTAACCCAAAGGCAGGCAGCAAACCAAAAGCGCGATGAATTTATTAAAGATGAGTATAATTTAATTCTAGAAATGATGACAATGGCACATCTCAAAATTTACCTCATGATTATTACGAGTATGAACAGGGTCAGGCTAATATTGTAGTCATAGGCAGGCTGAAAAAACATATTAACTTTTGGCATAGTATAGTATAGTATACAAAACGGGTATAAAATACCTTTTTATAACTCAACCGTCTATACATTTAACTAACAATCGTTCCGCATTTTTACACAGCACTTTTGTAGTTGAGGCGATTGACGACTTTTTGATCAGAGGTCTCGTTCACTAGCAGATATGCTATTATCTTGTTTGGCCATTTTGATCTTATCATGATCTTGACAAGCTTTTACCCCAAGGGGTGTAATGTTGCAATACATAAATGAATAAATTATTACCATATATGACCAGGATAGGAAATCATTTTCTAGATACACATCAGTTACAACATTTATTATATGTGTGCATTGGAGACGGTGCAAAAAAAAGAAACGTAGCCGATATTCCTATACTTTAGTATATATATCACATGTATGTTGATGACATTTGAAATGCCTTTTCATTTCCATGCCAATCTCCGAGACATCTTTTGAAAAAAAGTATCTTGAATATATCTGTATGAATCTTAGAATATATCTGTGCACTATAACACAAACTCAGTAATTTACTTTGATTATTAACAGAAATCTCGTTTATTAAAATCAATGCTGCCAATCGAAGCGACTTTTTACTTATTACGCATTATGAATTTCAAGTCAGTTGTCATCTACATATGTCTGCAAGTACTGTCCTGAAGGCTTTGATTCTTTCCACAGTTTAATTGACCATGTTAAAATGCCCATGGTATTTCAAGAAAAAAAGTTCAACCAGAAACAGGATATCACTCTTATCGTATGAATATTTCAACATGGTCAAATTCTGTCATGTGATATAGACAGCTTAGACAATTATATTTGTTGATGACCCCTCAATGTACAGCCCTCCAAATAAAAGACGAAACGTGTCTATAGAAACTAACAAACAAGACACATCAGTTCCAGAATTCCTGGTCATAAAATGACCTTTTCCCAAATTTCCAAGTAGAAAAGAAGTTACTTTACTCACCGGTGGAGTCAAATGTAAACAGTGCCTTACTCTTCTGGAAGACCAAGGAATTAGTCATGGGCTGGAATAACCCCCCGTGCACCCTCCTCCCCACTTATGATCCCCACTTATATTTTTCAGTCCTTCTATATCCCCTCTTCAAAATTAAACATGTTAACATGAGCATAACCTGCACGCAATACTGGAATAGGCCCCTTTTTTTAGACCCACCCAACGAAATTTTGGAAAATTTCGTTTTTGATCAAAGTTTGTCTTTCAATTGCTTCAAATTGCGGATTGGTACCTCTCAGTTATGGAAAAATGGTATAGTATGATAACCTATGGTATTAGCTTTACAAATATACCACATAAGTACCATTTCCATACCCAATACGTCATAAAAATTAAAAAACCTTACCCCTACCCCTTCGAAATGTTGACGTAAATTATAAGATTTTTCTCGAAATTGTGTCAGTTCAATGGTCCTTAGAAACCAGTATGTTGTTCATTTCATTATTCTTGGAATTGTTTTTAGTCTTTCAATGTCCTTCCTTAAAAATTAAGCATGTTAACATAATGTTAATATGTTTTGAATGACCAAACTATCACTTTTAAATAGAGAAATAAAACACATCTTTGAATATTTTCGTTTTCGACAAAGTTGTGTCCCTTTTTTGCCTCATCGTATCAATGAGTGGTTCAAATTCAAGAAAGGATGGAATAAAATGGAAGTTCATGGTGTTTTCTTTACAACTGGTACACATTATGGCAGTTTTGAAGTATTATAAACTTCCTAGATCCATAAAACGGACCCCTACCCCAATAAATTTACTCTAAAATTCTCAATTTTTTTACTATGATCGCATAAAAATTGCCAGAACACGCAAATTGTTTTGTGTAAATGACAAGGTTGCATGAATTATATTGTGATTTCGTATTTTAACTGCCATTTCTTGACTTAAACTCGATATCTTGCCCGAAAATTATGAAAAATGGGCATTTTCTTCATTTCAGATTTAGCCAAAGTTCACTGTTAAATCGTTATACATTCAAAATCTGGAGGACATATCTGCAGATATGCCAATTAATTGTTCTTATGGATATATAAGTTGTCTAAAAAATTGCTTAAAAAAGCAATGAGTGTTTAATGTGACTCTGAGTACCGAAACTCTACCCCGACAAATTTTCCCTAATTTGTCAATTTTTTCTCTATGTTCGCATAAAAATGACCAGAACGCGCAAAATGTGTGTTGTATATGACAAAGTTGCATGAGTTACTTTTGATTTGCTATATTAACAGTCATTTGTCGACTTAAACTCAATATTTTTCCCAAAGTTAATGAAAAATGGGAATTTTCAACATTTCAGATTTGTCCAATGTCCACTCTTAAATCGCTTAATATGTCATATCCGGAGGTTATATCTGCCGATTTGCCATCTAATTGATCTAAGCGATACAATCGTTGTCTTAAAACATTGCTTAGAAGAACAAGTAGTGTTTAATGTGACTCTGAATACCGAAAATATTACCCCTACCCCAACAAATTTTCCCTAAAATTGTAAATTTTTTGTCTATGTTCGCATAAAATTACCCCAAACAGGCAAAATGTGTGTTCAGTATGACAATATTACACAAACTGAATCACGATTTGATATTTTAACAGCCATTTGTTGACTTAAACTCAACATCGTGCCCGAAATTGAGGAAAAATTGGAATTTTAAACATTTCAGATTTGGTAAAAGTTCACAAATATTGCAAGTCTGGAGGATATATCTGCAGATATGCCAATTAATTGTCTTAAGGGATACATTAATTGTCTGAAAACAGTCTTTAGAAAATCAAGGAGTATTTAATGTGACTCTGAATACCGAAAATCTTACCCCTACCCCAACAAATTTTCCCTAAAATTGTCAATTTTATGTATTTGTTCGCATAAAATAACCAGAACACGAATAATGTGTTTTATATATGACAATGTTGCATGAATAACATCATGATTTGGTATTTTAAAAGCTATTTGTTTACTTAAGCTCAATATTTTGTCCCAGATTTATGAAAAATGAGGATTTTCTGTATTTCAGATTTGTCCAACGTTCACTGTTAAGTCGTAATATATGTCAAATTTGGAGGATTTTTCCGCAGATATGCCTTTTAATTGTTATTTGTGATACATTTGTCTTAAAACATTGTTTTGAAAAACAAAGAGTGTTTAATGTGACTCTAAATACCTAAAATGTTACCCCTACCAACAAATTCAACAAATAGGCAATTTTTTTGTCTATATTCGCATAAAAATAACCAAGACACGCAAAGTCTGCATTGGATATAACAATGGTGCATTAATTTTAATATGAATAGTCATTTTAAGTCCCACTTGTCAGATTAAACTCAATATTTGGTACAAAATTGATGAAAAATCGGAATTTTCAGCATTTCGGAATTCTACAAAATTCAAAGTTTAATTGATGTATAAAAAAAATGCCCATAAACCATGCGCATGATCTTATTTTTTAATATATGGGAGTCTCTGTGGTTTTTTGCGTTTGAAATGTTGTATTAATTGACCTTTATACAATATTGAAGCTTTTCAAGCTGAATAAAATGAAATAAATTATGCTGATTTTTTTTTTCTTGGGGGGGGGGGGGGGGTAATATGTTTGCAATTTATGAGAGTTTGGTTAGTCTAAAATGTTCAAAAGCATATATTATAATAGCTTAGATATAGTGAACGAATAATTTATCAACATTTTTACGTTATAAATCAAATTAGTGAAGTTTTTACATCTCTTAGTCAAATTAGCAATAATTCTGAAAAACGGAAAATTCCCATTTTTCATAAAATTTCGAGCAGAAGGGCCAGAAAACGACCCCATAAAAAGTTTGAATCTACTTAAATGGGCTTCTGCATGTCAGCTTTCGTGAAATACACACAGACATGATCTTTTTTATCATTCAGTTTTAATCATCTTTGAGTTTATGGTCTTCCAAACGTTTAGATTTTATCTGCACTGAAGAGACATAAGTTGTCGAAATGCGCATATGCAGAAAGTAAATTCACAGTAACTTCGGTATTTAGTTATTAGAACCTGAATATTTAAAATTTTCCCTTAATTTTAAGGGGGAGGGGTCCTAACTTTGGCATTTTTGATCCTGCAATACATCTGACTCTAATTTTTTTTCACATAATTTGTTGCTTACATATTATAAATCATTATTGCATTGGCAATTATTAGATCTATATTCAAATTAAAACGATCCAGAGGTAAGAAAGTCGAAATTGTGAAAATATTTAAATTTCCGAAAATTTCCATTTTTCCAAAATTTTATACCGAAAATCAAAATTTTAAGACTTTAATGGTCTTATATTTTAACATTGTATTACAACTGATAAATGAGGCATAAAAACTTGATCAAATGATGATTTGTTTTTATCAGAAAGGAATTGAAAGCTTAAAAATCGTCATTTTCTTAATTTTTGGCAGAGGGAGGGGTATATTTTGTGCACCCCCAGATCATTTAAATGGCGTAACGTGCCCAAACTTGTGTTCATTGTAAAGTATATGAAATAAGCTTCAATTTGATACCAAATTTTAGTACATCTAACTTATCTACATAAAAATTATGGAGCTTAGAAGATATGATTAAGATTAAAACTAAAATACAAGAATTTTGTGTGGTGTACTATAAAAGTGGCACTATACTATCTTTGCGTACAGGTTATATTCATGTTAACGTGTTTTATTTTGAAGAGGGAATAATAAAAAAAAATGAAAAAAAATCGGTCTGGATCATAAGTGGGGGGTGGGGGTGCACGGAAAGTGATTACAGCCCATGGCCTAAATGGATAATTCAAACTAAAAAGCCTAAACACCTTTCATTATTATAAAATCGACAAACACGATGAGCACGTAAAACAGTTTTTAAATATCAAATACATTAATAAAGGAATTAACCTCATTGATATTGCAGGCATTTTTCGGGACCCAGATATTCCAAATCTTGTACCCGTCTATTTTGACAACCAGGACATGCCTATTATTTCCTTTTCTTATAAAAAAAACCTACTAGAAACATATTTTTCAATTACTCTTCTATTACCTCTGATGATAGTTTCAAGAACAACTACACTAGCAGCTGAGACTATTCCACGTCACCATATCGCTATGACCCTTGTGGACATATATTAACGGGGAATCTTAACATCATTGTAGATAAGGAAGTCAGACAATTCTTTAGGAAAGGGCTTAAATATCGCCCGCCTTCAAAAATAAACTTGCAAGCATGTTTTGATATAATTAAAGACGCTGTAACCAATTATTGTAAAAAATGGTGCAAACGAGAAAGTGCAGACAAGCATGCCCTAAATTTGTTTAAAAATAAAATTATTACCAAGGTTACCAACAGAATAATTTTTTATAAAGATAATTATGTTGAGTCACCTCCTAAGCTGTCCATTTAACTACTTCACTTACTTGTATAAAGGAAATGGTTATCAAATACTGTGAAAAACTTATAAAAACTCTGGTGTAAATTACTTTTGGAGTGTAAACAATTCTATTGAAGTTTTAGATAAATTACAATCTATTCAAAGACCAGTTTCATCTATCGACAGTTATGATTTTTCTACACTTAATACTACCCTTCCACACAATTTGAATAAATCTAAGTTGGGACAACTTATTAAATGGTCTTTTAAATTTTCTGGTCTGCAGTTCATTTGCTCTAACAAAACGCAAGGATTCTTCTCTAATATAACCTGTAATAATCATTGTTCCTGGACATGTGATGATATGATTAATGCACTCAATCTTTTGCTGGACAATATTCTTGTTCGTTTTGGCAACACTATTTATCAACAGGTCATAGGTATTCCCATGGGTACAAATTGAGCACCTCTCATTGCAGATCTTTTTTTTCTGTTACGAACGAGATTTCATGAAAAAACTTCAAAACGGAGCCATACCTAACAGTGATAAACTCATTTCTATTTTCAATGATAACAGCAGGTATATTGACGATATCCTAACTATTGATAATCCCCAGTTTTTACATTATGTAGACATTATTTATCCACAACAACTGAAATTAAATAAAGCTAACAATATTTCCAAAAATGCCCTTTTCTTGATCTGACTATCATTATTGACTCTGGTAAAATCAAAACCAAAATATATGATAAAAGGGATGATTTTGATTTCACTATTACTAATTTCCCTTTTCTTGACGTCGACATTCCACTTGCTCCATCCTACGGGATGTATATTTCTCAACTGGTACGATTCGCACGAGTTTGTTCTACTCTTGATGATTTCAATGAACGTAATCGTACTATCACAGCCAAACTTTTACAACAGGGTTACAGATTTCATAAGTTGTTTAATACATTTAAGAAGTTTTGTAATAGATATGAACATGTTATATCTAGATATGGCGTTACTCGTAAACAGCTTATTACAATGTGCATTTCTAGTCCTCAATTTTACGGAAATGTTGTTAAAAATGCCAGAAATTGATTAAAAATCCAGAAAAGCTGGGACGTAACTAGCATTCTTTACGTAATAGGGAATATCGGCAAGATATTCTGCTTGCATCCGTTAAATTACCTTTGAGACCTAGTGACCTGAAAATTTTGCACACATACTGGCCTCTCACTGATACTGCCGATGTCTACTAAAATTTATGATGATTCTTGACCAAACCCTTCGGTAAGTTTTGAGTTTGATTTTTCTTCCGTAGCGCGACAGTGTTCTACCAACAGGTTAGGCTCCTTGATCTAGCGGACAGTTTAGCAGCGAGCACCCCTTGACCCATCTTTCAATATTACGTATTGTCTTTTTCTCTCCTTTCAAGATTGTTGTCATGGAGTTAGTAGTCTACCTGTACTGGGTTTTATTCGTATGTTTTCATACTATAGGGAAAAGGGCAGATAAAGGGGAGGTTTGGGTACCCATAAACCGGTTTAACCCTACCGCCGGCTTTTGCTAGTGCCGGTACCAAGTCCGGCTGTCCCGAGTTCCTATCGTTGTCTACGTTTGTCTTTTGTTTTATACGTGTCTTTCTTGTGTAGTTACCCTGCAAATTGTTGCATGTAATTATAATTTTCAGCCATTGTAGATGTTTCCTGTTATCCATTTTTTAACATTGACATTTATTTATATAATAAATCCCGGTAACTATCAATCCCGACTTCCCGACAGACAAATGTTACCTTTCTCTCATCCCGTTTCATTTCAATCTCGAATTCCCGGTCAATTTTCAGTATATCCCGATTCCCATTCAACTCCGCGATCCAAGCTTCCCGAAATGGTCTTCCCGAAACGGACCTGCTAACATTTGCGCTAGGCTTATTTACGAATGTAATGCTTTTTTTGACAAAATGTGGTAGACTTCAAACAATAGTCAAATTCCTGAGGATTGCAAAATATGTATTTCCTGAAAATAATATTGCATTTCTATTATTTTTTATTTTTCTTGGATTCTTCGATTGGTATTCCAATGAAATTCAGTTCAAATGAAACACACATATAGAATTATACTGTTACAGAGAATCGGCTACAAGCTTATCAAACACAAATTTCAAAGGTATATGGATACTTTTAAAAATGAAGGAATGGTTCATGGGGTTTATAGTTACACAGTGATTATGACCCCGCACATATCGAGAATAAAGTTTGCCGTTCCACACAATATATTAATACAATATGGTTCAGAAACACAGGCACTTGTGTCTATCAATGGCGGGGGGGGTGACCTTGACTTTCACATATTGGTCGACCCCCCCCCCCCCACACACACATTGATAGAAATAATTAAATACCGAAGTTAGAAAAAAGAGCATGCGTTCAGAAATCCTCCGATGAAGTCCAGATGTGTTTTCTATGTCTGTTGGAGAGAAAATAAGAAGAACAGAATATGTCAAATAGATAACTTGTTTACAACGTAATATAATATCATAATAAACAACGCCATTGAATATAATATGATATCTCCATTGGCAAACGATATTTGTCAGTCTATAGAGTATAGTGATGCAAGTAATATTGTACAGGGGTGTAAAGAATCCTAACTTTATTGCACATGGTATGTGGGCAGAATCCGATGTAGACAAGAGCTTTTCTTGGAAAGAATTAAAGGCTGTCACAAAAGTGTTGCTTGCTTTAGTAGGTTCACTCAAGGACAAACATATCACGTGGTTCACTAACAATAAAAATGTAGGGTCTATTGTGCAAAAAGGGAGCATGAAGCTTCACTTACAAGATATTGCTATTGATCTTTATACTACATGTTTAAAAAATGACATTGCTGATTATATTAGCCGCGTTATAGATTATGATGATTGGTCAGTATCAGACGAAATCTTTAATTATTTAGACTCACTGTGGGGTCCACATGAGATAGATGGGTTTGCCAGTGATTACAATAACAAATTACCTGTTTTTATTCAAAGTAATGGAATGTGAATTCCATGGGCATCGATGCGTTTCCGGTTGATTGGAAAGGGAAAAACGGTTGGTTTGTTCCACCTGTTTGCATTTTGCTAAGAGTATTAAAATATATGAAACAATGTGGTGCTTTCGGTACTGTTATTTTACCGTTATGGAGATCGGCTAACTTTTTGCCGTTTTTGTGTCTTTTTGGTGACAAGTTTATAGATCAGATGGTGGTTTATGTTTATTCAACTTCTAACAAAGCTTCTTTTTTTTCCTGGGAGAAGTAAAAAATCTGTTTTCGGTAATATGGACTTACCGTTTAAGGTGTTGGGTCTTTGAATGAACATTTGGGTTTTAGTGGTGTTGATTATTTAGTTGAGTACAGTTTTTTTTATTTGCTCTTGTTGAAGAAAGACTTTATATATATATATAAAATATATAACGGTCTATCGTAGGAACCCAACGGGGTTAGAATTAGAGAAATGAATATCGAGATTACCTTCCCACCGAGGGATTTGGCTGTTCTTCGAATGCACAGATATTACAGACAGATTACACTGCCCACGCCATCTCTGTGGGAGACCAAAGGGATGTAAAATAGAGTGACCTGCAAATTTATTTTGACACGTAATATGAGAGTTAAGTATATTAATTAACCGAAATTTGAACATGGATTTGGTGGTGTAGTGGTTAGTGTAGCAGACTCTCAATCCTTAGTACCTTGACAGAGGGGTTTCGAATCCGACTGGAATCAACCAAAAATTTAATATTTAATATTAAAAAGACTTAGACAGACTTTGGCTTTGGTTTGATAGAAAAATACATTACAGGCAGATGACTCAAGCCTAAATAATTAATTTCATTTTTTTTAAACAAAAATACCCAAAATTGCAGTTAATTTATCCTCTGCATATGGCCATTTCGACAACAAGTCTCATCAGTGCAGATAATATCAAAACAATTGGAAAACCGAATAAAAACGAAAAATTTCTGAGTCATTTTCAAAAAAAATGAAATAGCCCACATTTTGATGGGGTGCTCAGCATAGATCGGTCCATAATGCTGAGCACCCCATCAAAAAGTGGGCTATTTCAATTTTTTTCAAAATGACACTCAGAAATTTTTCGTTTTTATTCGGTTTTCAAATTGTTTTGATATTATCTGCACTGATGAGACTTGTTTTATAAATATGATTTTGCGGGTATTCCAAAATGAGGGATTGGATTTATCTGATGGACTTTCACGTTTTTTACCACTTCTTCCCGAATTATTAACTGAAAGCAGAACAGAAAATACAACTAAGAAGTACTATTATGCTTTTTTTTTCGTTGAAAAAATGGGCTTTGGCGAATGGATTATCCGTAAGTGATGTTTTACCTGCAAAGCCTTTATACATTTCATTATATCTTGCCTCTTTGGTTCAGTCTTTCGCAACTGGCAGTCCGATTTTGGACGCGTTTTATAACATCAGATGGGCACACTCTATTTTTGGTGTTAATTCACCGACGGAATCCTGTATAGTTAAAAACGTTTTAGAGGGAGCCAAGCTTAGGCTTGTCTCAGATTCTAACAGAAAGGAACCTATTACGCCTGAGTTGTTAAAACAAATGTTCGATAGAAATTTCAGTGTTAACAACGTTAATTCTCAACGTACTATTTGTTCTTGCTTATTGGGTTATGATGGATTTTTGCGTATTTCCGAATTACTGAATATTAAAAGAAGTGATGTTGTCTTTTATCCTTAGCATATGTCTATCTTCATTGAAAAGAGTAAAACTGATGTGTATCCTGATGGAAATTGGTCACTTATTTCTAGAACAGGAAGTGAATTGTGCCCAGTAAAGAATTTAGAGTTTTACTTCCTCTGGAACGATTTTCCGGAAGATTCTTACTTATTTTCGTTTCGTAGTTTGAGCTGTGTTAAAGGAGTGCATGCGTTTTGTACAGACAACAAGGCTTGTTCTTGTGTTTGGGTTCTAGTGCTGATGAGGAACTAATTTCCGAAATGTCCATACAGCTCATAAAAATCATTGCAGTTGGAGTTAACATATGTGTTATGATCTCATGTTCATTTACTCCGTATCCTTTCGTAAAATAGTTTATACACATGATACAAGAGTTTGTCTTTTACTGCAGTGTGGAGTTGCTAAAACAATTCCCCGTGGTAGAGATGTATGCTCTTTATTTTTCTTAGATATGGTGTACTTGTTCACGAGATAATATCTCATGTGTACACTTTGTTCAATTAATATTATCTAAATTTATGTAAATTCTAAAACTTAAGGATTAACTCCCTCCATCGTAGTTTTTTTCCTTAACTATATTTGATATTACTGATTATTCGGATTTCGTTTGGTTTTATGCATTTTGAACATTTTTGGGTCATTTAATTTCAATGAAATTATGGATTTCCTTTTTTGGGGTTCTAGTGCTGCTGATGAGGAATTAATTTCCGAAATGGCCATACAGTTCATTAAAATAATTACAGTAGAAGTTAACATATGTGTTATGGTCTCATATTCATTTACTCCGTATCCTTTCGTAAAATATTTTGCTTAGATTGTGGATAGGGTTAGGGTTAAATTATGGTTAGGGCTAGATTGTAGATAGGATTAGGGTTAGGGTTAGATTATAGATAGGTTTAGGGTTATAGATAGGGTTAGGGTGTGATCGTTATTAGGGTTAGGGTTACATTATGGTAAGTGTTAGATTGCAGATAGGGTTAGGGTAAGATTATGGTTAATGTTAGATTGTAAATAGGGTTAGGGTTAGATAATTGTCGAGAGTATTAGTATATATTGCATTTTTCCATTTCTAAGCTTGCAGCAGCAGCAGCAGCAGCAGATGCACTACCACCATAGCGCAGCAGCAGCATCAATATAGTGAAATGAACAAGCGAGCACAGACAAAACCATGCAAGTAAACGACTCGTAAGCTTTGTGAACGTATTTAAGATAAAAATTTCACAAAATGAAACTGTACTTAAAGCTTTGCTTATTATAATTTTCTCATTCGTTCAACGAATCACGAGGGGTGGAGACCTCTGGAATGTACCATTGCGATAGCTGTAATTATCTTTCCAATCGACAGCTCAATCTTCGACGTCACAAACAATTGGTTCATAATATAAAGCAAGAGATGGACAGACGGCAAGATATAGAAACGGAGTCTGACATATCCGAGGAAAGCAATGCTACTGAAGAATCAGAGTATGCTACAGATGAAGAATCTAACAGAAGAGACACACGTTGGGCATCACCATGGGATATAGTAGTAACCAAAGCCAGGAAATGTAATCAGTCCGAATACTAACAAAGGGTTGAAGAATACATTGAAGATGAACATGACGATGACAAGGCACACCAACTTGCATTTGAAGAGACATGTACGAGGACAACAGAGACAAGATCAAGGACGTTTATCTACAGGGCATATTCTGGAATGAAAATATGCGGAAATACCCAGTGCATGGAAAGATCAAGAAGACAGTTCAACGCTTGAAAGAGGAAGAAGACTATGACACAAGAGAAGCTTGGAATTATGCTTGAGATAAGAGGAGATGAAGTATTGGATTCATATGGCCCACCACCTACCGAAGACAACGAAACCACTTAAAGTCGTGAGTAGTATCATAAAACACGAGTATTCTCGCCTAGGTCTGGGACAAAATAAATAAACTTAAAAAGGCGCAGGAAAAATACAAGCAAGAGTAATCTCCTAAGAACGCAAACCTAATAGAAGACACTTAGCAACCAAAAATGTGCTTCACAACCCTTTCAATGGCCACGACGGACGTGATAAAAGACACTCACAGATCAACAACACAAAATTACCTCCCTTGACGAACGCAGACGTGATAGAAGACACCCTAAAAATGCCAGAAAACGAAACTTCCGAAAACATGCGAACGACCACGCCCGAGTCGTTCCGACTAGGGAAAATACCGAATATGGTCTAAAACTTAGAAAATTTCCGACTTCCTGTCACGCATGCGTTACATGATAAGGCTAAACAACACTCCCTGCGGGATCACGTGTTGTTCAAACACGTCATTTCCTATCAAAAAGGCTACCTACAGTAGATAAACACCTACTTCCGGTTTACATAGGTGCTACGCCCACTAACGGTCGTGCATGTACACTGAAGTAAGGTCATACAACACCCCTGCTGGGTCACGTGTTTTTCCAACACGTCATTTCTGGTCAATATGGCTACCTACAGTAGATACATACCCACTTCCGGTTGCGAATGCGCAGTAAAAACATGTCTTGTTCCGGTCATGTGACTTCAATTTCCGATCTACGTCACTTCCGGTGACGTCATTTCCGGCTCAACCACGCTCCACCACCACAAATCATAATTTGCTCGTGCCCATATACTACTCATAAAATTTAGGGATTTAATTTACATTCGTTTTTCTATGCCCCCCTTATGACTTTAAATATTTTCACAATTTTAGGAAATAACTTCATTTTTCAGGGCTTTTTTTCCCGTTCTTTGAGTTCAGCGTCGGCGTTGTCGTGCGACCATCCACTTTATACAGTCTAAGTATTTATTTATCGTATTTTTGTATATTTGGTTGAATATACATGAGACAATACTTGTTAGGTTTTTCATAGAATATGGTAGTATGTACATAGGCATATAATTATTTGTGTTGAGTTTGCAGGATTTTGTGGTTGTATTTAGTCATGATAAAGGTTACGTTACCAAGAGAATTGTAATTTCATTCCTTTAAACGGGAGAGAATAAGAATGAAATTAATTTCTCCTGGGTATTTTCATCATGTTAAGTGTAAAGGGCGTTTGGGGGTGTTACCGTGCTTTTTTTATATACGGATAGTTTGTTCATTTGGCACGACATCGTCATACTGAAAAGTTCACTTTTTTTTGCTTAACTTTATGATTATTGTTTAAATATTTGTATTGGTTATGCATTTGATGTATTACTGTTTATTGTCGTCTATCTAATTAAAACGGCGTCAACGTTGTCGTGCAACCATCCACTTTATACAGTCTTAGTATTTATTTGTCCTACTTTTGTATATATGGTGGAATATACATGAGACAATACTGGTTTGGTAGAATATGGTAGTAAGTACATAGACATATGATTATTTGTGTTGAGTTTAGAGGATTTTAGGGTAGTATTTAGTTACCAGGAGAATTATATGTACAAGTGTGTAGACTTACATCAACGTCTACGTTTGTAATGTCCATATTGACTTGATTTGCAAAAACGTTCCACCGCTTCAAAGATATTTAGTGATTTGCTGATTATTTACAATGTGGTTTTATTGTAGATCAAGTTAAGCATTGGCAGCTTGAATTGCAGAAATATAACGGAAGAACTGGAAGCCGTATCAAATCTAAACCAAATCTTGCATGCGTAATTGGCAACAAAGCATTTCTATTAACATCTTGTAGGGCAAAATTATTGCGTTTTTAAATTGAAGAGTGTTTTAGCTGAAAAGTGTTTTTTGTATGACTGTGAAAGTTTTAAATTGATATTTCTAGAACTTAATTTGAAAAAAAAAACATCTATGATTTCATATATAAAGATGTATATACATGTAAGTATAATGGACAGAGTGTAAAGTAAATTAATTTGAAATGAATTCACTCTGTCTTGTAATAACAAAATAGGGCAACATTTTGTAAAATGGAGTTGTGTAAGCCATATGGCATTTAGACAATTTTCTTATATTTCAGTGTAGATAAAGTCAAACTATTTAGAAGACTGAAAGATCAAAAATATTTTAAACCAAAAGAAAAACGTGGCAAACGATATGAAAAAAAAGAAAGAAATTCACAGAACGAGGTAGTTCCCCTTACAAATGACAGTGACAAGTCGGTTCGAGAAAATGTAAGTTTTACTATATAATTTAGTATCCTTTAAGCAAAAACAGTACAGATCTTGTGATTAGATTAGAGAAAGTATTATAGAAAGTATAATAGAAAGTAGTAGGAAATAGGAGGGATATATATTCATTAATTTTAAAAAGCATAAAAGATTCGCTAATGAATCTTGATTTTATATTTTAGCTGACCTGTTACGTTTATATTATGCTCGACGCAAAATGCACCAAGTTTGTACACTTTATAGTCATCTGAAATAGGAACGTTTTAAAGATTTAAAATTACGATCGTTTTTGTTTCTTTATGTCTGACATTATGATGATATTGTCAGGACATTATTAAAAGATGTACTTCTTTATAATTCATATGTGATCATAGAAATAACGTATACCTCTGTATCTAAAGATTGCAAATGACACAATAAGCAATGAAGGGATATGGAGTAAAAGCAAATGAGACAAAATCTCCAAAAATACGTGGGAAAAACAAGCAATGGAACAACGCTTTTATTAGTCGAAGTCAGTGAACAAAACCAGCATATCAGTATTGCAACTGCTTACCATAGCTGATGCAAATTAGAATACCAGGCAAATTCTTTGGCCATATTAAATTAGTGTAGCCATTCATCTCACTTTGACTTTTAAAAACTTCTTTTCAAACTTGGTCCTGCAAAAGATAATCAGTTTGTATACAACTTTTTTAATTCCAATTTAGCAACTTTTTTGTGCTTATTTGATGTAAGATTGATAAAAAAAAAATCATCCTAATTTTTTGGTCTTCCTAATATTTGATTTTTGTTCTGGCTTGAAGAGATAAAAGTTGTAAAATGACAAACTGAAGCACTAAAATTTACTCAATTACGATATATTGTTGTTTGAAAGGTTAGAATTTGATTGAAGATTTCGGATTATAGAAGAAATACTTTAATTAATAATGCATTGATCAATAACACAATATTTATTTTTTTTAATAAACATGTCTTTAAAATTTTCTGTCCCTTGCATGTATAACCATACTTGAGGTAAAGAAGCAAAGAATAAATATGATTTGATACATTAATGTCACGTCATATCCCTAATGAATGGCCATTTTGACAACATATGTGTTTTCAGTGCACCGAAAAATCTAAATAATTATGAAGACCATACACCATATACTATTTAATTCATGTAATAAGTGCAAAAATATGTAGTCATTTTTAACTGAAATGATGACGAACAGAACGCGAATCTTGAAGAAGACACCCTTAATTTAATCATAAAAACAGTCTTTAATTCAATTTTAATTTGAGAACTGCTTTACCTTATTATTTTTGTGCATTGGTATAGATAATGCGGAATGTCCAAGTAGTTGACCAAACGCACTAATTCTTTATTTGCGGATGGGGTATTGGCGGATATCGATTATTGGTTGATGGTAGTGGCGGGTCACTTCAATTAAGTAAACATATATTATTGTGACCACTTTTAATCCTCCCACTTTCGAAGTGTTATACCCTCCAGTCTGTCTGTCCTTCCATCCGTCCATCACACTTTTCTTGTGACTCAAACTCCTCCTAGGATTTAGGGATTTAAGTTTGTTGTAGAAGTGTTGCATATAGTCTGTAGATGCGCAAAAAGCTTTCGGATTTTTGATATTGCTTGGTGCAAACAAGTGGCCCAAAGATGTCAATTTTTACTCATGTGGCATGTGACACAAACTCCTCCTACATTTATGGATTTATGGATTTAATTTTGATGTAGAATTGTTGCATATAGTCTGTAGATGTGCAATAAGCCATTGGGTTTCTTATCTTCATCTTGGTGCAAACAAGAGGCCAAAAGGCCCAAAGATGTGGATTATGACACTGTCGCATGTCACACAAACTCCTCCTACATTTTTGGTTTTAGGGGATAAAATCTTTATGCAGAATTTTGGCATATAGCCGTAGATTTGCAATAAGCTTTCGGAATTATGATTATGATTCCAACTTAGGTAAATTTCCTGAAAATGTCACAAACTCATATTTTTTTCAATTTGAGCATATAATTTTGTATTTAAACAGATTTTGAATAATTAGAATTCTAAAATGTGATTCCAGGTTTGGAAAAATTCCTGAAAATCTCAAAGACCACTATTTTTTTAATTCTACCTAGCTACCACACTTGAATAGCTTCTCTAAATTAGAACAAACACTTTCATCAAATGAATTTCAAAAAATATTTGATTCCAATTTAGGTAAATTTCCTGAAAGTCTCAAAGACTACTAATTCTTTTTTAAATTCTACCTAGCAACCATTATTAAATAGCTTATTTAATTTATGACAAACGCTTTCATCAATTGGATTTAAAAAAATATTTGAATCCAATTTTGGTAAATTTCCTGTAAGTCTCAAAGACCCCATTTTTGGAATTCTACCTAGCAACCATACTAAAATAATTTGTTAAGTTTAGGACAAACATTTTAACTAAATGGATTTCAAAAATATTTGAATCCAATTTTGGTAAATAAGTCTAAAAGACCGATTTTTCATGAAATGCTACCTAGCAACCATACTTAAATAGTTCTTTTAGTTTAGGACAAACATCTTAATCAATTTGATTTCAAAAATATTTGATTAAAATCTTGGTAAATCTCCTGAAAGTCTCAAAGACCACTTATTTTTTGGACTTTTGCCTAACAACCATATATCCTTTAATTTTTTTCGTAACGACTATCAATAGTTTGATATCAAAAATAATGAGAAAAATTATGCCCAGGGGGTAAAACAACTTTTCCTGTTTCAAACAGGGAGTGTGGGGATAGCTGTCGTTCCGACAACCTCTTGTTCAATTTGCCACACTTTTCATAAATTTCCATATATTTCATTATGTTATTTGCTTTTTAACCAATGAAGGGAAATAAATGGATCTGGGAGAATTTCAGTGGTTTAAATACTATCATTATACCTATTTATCTCAGGCTTTCTCATAGCTCACAGACCTATAGAGTTATTCTTCTGAAGCTCAAAAATAAACAAAACTGGTTTCTCTGTCTTTTTGCTATATGCACCACTTTCTTCATTTACAATGCTATCTGTATGACCTCAACCAAGGTAAAGACCATTTCATGTGAATAAATCTGTCTCAGAAACACCTACTAATCCTAACGGGAGCGTGGCATCTTTAACCATAATTTCATAATTTTAAAGGCAGCTGTGTACATTTGTTTAGATTCATTACATAAAAGATATATTTTTGAATGCGTATTCATGTTTAACATATATAAACATGATAAGTGATTGTGCTTAATCAAAGCACTAAAAACACGTAATCTGTAACTTTTTTAAAAGTAATGCAATTGATGAAAATATTTGAACCAGAGGCTCCAAGGAGCCTGTATCGCTCACCTGGTTTTCATTTGCCACAATCAAGCTAACATTGTAAGTTATACAGTTGAACTTCAGTCTCTCGAACTTTGGTAGCTCAAACACAACCAATATCTTGAACTGTATTCAAAGTCTGATCATGTTTTACTTAATGTCTTTGTTGGGCTTTTTGACAAAAAAAAAACATTCTTGCTAAGGACCACTTTTGACACCAGTTTTGAAGTCGAGACATCACTTTGTAATGGGGGTCAACGACAATTTTAAACACCATAAAGTCGCAACATCAATATCTATTTGGAAACCAAATTTTATTGAAGTCTGACAATGTTGAATTTTCCCGCCTCATTTGGTGACCATTTTGAAAATGGCAGGCAACAAACTATTTTTAACATCAGTTTTGAAGTTGCCACATCAATACCTATTTGGAAACCAAATTTCATTGAAATCACACAATGTTTAATTTTAACACCTTTTTTGTCGGCCATTTTGAAAATGGCGGTTAATGAACAATTTTCAACACCGGTTTGAAGTTGCAACATCAATATCTATTTGGAAACCAAATTTCATTTCAATCAGACAATGTTGAAATTTCCCGATTTTTTGGCGGCCATTTTTAAATGGCAGTCAACGAACAATTTTTAACATAAGTTTTGAAGTTGCCACATCAATATCTATTAAAAAACCAAATTTCATTGAAATCAGAAAATATTTAATTTTCCCGCCTTTTTTGGCGGCCATTTTGAAAATGGCAGTCAACGAACAATTTTTAACATCAGTTTTGAAATTTCCACATCAATCTATTTGGAAACAAAATTTCATTGAAATCGGACCACGTTGAATTTTCCCGCCGTTTTTGGCGGCCATCTTGAAAATTGCTGTCAACAAACAATTTTCAACACCGGTTTTGAAGTTGCAACATCAATATCTATTTGGAAACCAAATTTCATTGAAATCAGACAATGTTGAATTTTCCCGCCCTTTTTTGGCGGCCATTTTGAAAATGGAGGTCGACAAACTATTTTCAACACCAGTTTTGAATTCACCGCAGCATGGCAAATATTTCATCATATTACACTGAACCTTCATCTTCTAAAAGTTTTGGAAATAAATGACAAAAAATGCAAAAATTTAAAAATTTTGGTGAAAAAAAGGCAATAGCTCATACAAGGGGTTTTGGATTTTCTTCAAAATTTCAGGGTGGGTAGATCTTGATATGCTGAGCATTTTTGCAATTTAAAGTTGACCTCAATCTGTTATAGTTTTTCAAATAAAAAATTAAATAAATTAAAATTTTGAAAATTTTACCGAAAAAGGGCAATAACTCCAAGGTTTTCAGATTTTCTTCAAAATTGCAGGGCAGGTAGATTTTGCCATGCTGATCATTTTTACCCCTATGTCAGATTTTTGATATCTGTAACGGTTTTCGAGTTATTTGTAAAATACAGCAATTTACCCCCATGTTCTATTTTTAGTAACAGAAGCCATGTTGTTTGATCCTCGGACTAAACGAACACAATTTTTAAACTGTATACCCTGGTGATGATTCAGACTAAGTTTCGTTACAATTTGCCCAGCAGTTTCAGAGGAGAAGATTTTTGAAATTGTTGACGGACGGACGGCGGACGACGGACGCAAAGTGGTGGCAAACGCTCACTTGGCCTTTTAGTCCAGGTGAGCTTAAAAGGATGTTATTTTCTGTATACAATTTCACCCCGTAGGAAGCTGAACAATGAGGGATGAGCTTTTGAACGAAGTATAGAGAGCTCAGCTAAATCATAATATTGCAGACGAAGATGGGATGTGTTGGAGAAATCTAATTTTCATTTCTTAAAAGGCGATGTTAAAATGAATACTTGATTAAAAAGTGCCTAAATAAATATATATATCTTCTTTGAAATCTTGTATGGTGGAATATCAACACAAATTATGAAAGTTTATTGGAACGGAAATCTTAACGGTAGCGAGCTCCGTTCAAAAGGTAACGAAGCACAAGAACGGATGGAAGCGAGCTATAAGTTACGTATAACGTACGCAGGAAAATGATTTTTGAGAATTTTATCTTGCAGTATGAAGTGATATCTAAACAATAAAATACCAACATTTAATAAATCCATAGTCGAAATAATAGCAATTTATCAGTTTAATTCATTTTCCTTCGGAATATATGAAATATATTGAAACATTCTTTTAGAAATAAAGACTCTAAATGTATTTCGTATATTTATCACAGCATGACTATGATACTAGTATGTCTAAAATGTGGATGGACCATTCGTTTTTTGTAAAATATTTCGTTACTTGGGTGAACGTTGAAGAGTACTGTGCAATTAGAAACTGAGGGAGGGGCATCTTGAGCACTTACTGAAAATAAGAAAAAAAAAGAAAGAAATGGAAATACTAAAATATGTTGCTATTTGTTTGTAAATGTCCGTGTCGTATGTTATACAATATATTTGTGTTTTATTACATGAATAGATTTTCCCTGTGTTCTGATTGGTCGTTAAGTCATTTTCAGTTCATCTTAAATCGTGTCATTTCCTCTTCTACGGTTACATTATAAAAATAGATCAACAGCGGTCATGCGGAATGTGATAATAAGCAATGAAGGAATATGGAGTAAAAGCAAATGAGACAAAATCTCCACAAATACGTGGGAAAAACAAGCAATGGAACAACGCTCTTATTGTTGTTTTTCATCTTGAAGTCACCATGAGGCCTTCAACAATGAGCTATGCTCATACCTCATAGTAAGTTTAAGACGGCCCATGGTTCTACCCTAAAAATACGGAAGTAGAATCATGTAGAATGACACAACGACAAATCATTTTGTACCGATTGTTCGCGCAATATAATATAACTGTCAATTTCTTATTACATCAGTAATTGAATTCCACTTTTGTTTTTGATTTTGTTGTTGTGAAAATAAAATATTTGTAAATTTTGAGAATTTTACATATTTCAAGTAAAACTATTGTGGTACTAAAGATTTTTAGAATGCTAACTTTGAAAACAAGTTTATTAATGTAATAAAACAATTACTGACTTATTAGTCGCCATTTTGATTTATCAACCCTCAAAAATATATATTCACCTCGCCTACTGCTCGTTGAATATTATATGTTATAGGGTTGATCACAATAGCGACGTATAACAAAGTAATCAATTCTATATAATTGGTTAAAGATTGATAAAAGGAAGTCATGTGTCACAGATGATAACGACTAATAAGCAGGTCATAATTAGACCCTTTTACGACCGTGTGTGCATGATCTACACACATTTGCAAACAAATACTGCAATAAAAAGGGAGAAGGGTAAATTTAAATATGCAAAATCCAAAAAACAAGGCAGTTTAGATTTTCCTAATAACAAAATACAGTAGTTACTGTTTATCAAGTTTCTGCAGATACACATTTTGACAACTTATATCTCTCCGGTGCAGATCAAATCAAGTGTTTGGAAGTCCATAAACCGAAATAAATGGTAATGATAACCAATCGGGTCCAAATAAAAAAGCCAAAAACACATAAGAACAGAGCTATTCACGAGGGAGATACTCCAGCAGTTTTTGCTAAATTTGGATATTGCAAATACCAGAATTAACTCGGTCTTGGGCCAGCACGGAAATCAGTCTACTGAGTTGGTGATTACCTTCGAAGACAAATTGTCAAAACAAGTTATTGTTTTTCTCTACTACTTGTTCATTTTTCTATAGATATCTGTGAAAAAGATAGATATTAATCATTTCATTATCTTTGTTATATGGGGGGGTTATGGTAGTGTTATCACTGTTCGTTCTTGTCCAATGAGTTGTAGTTCCTAATTTTGAATCTGGTTCCCCTCTTTTACTCCTAGGAAGTGTGGATGTCAATTAAATATACTTATTTCTTCCTTTGTGAGTACAGTACAGCAAGTATGTGGTTCGTCCATGATATCAACATAACAGTTATCGATAAACTGGTCATGGTCGATACAAACTGTCCTTGGCAGAATGGTATTGACAACGACAGTTGAAAAATATCGCCTAAAGCTTGGCTTTGTCTCTCTGTATTGATCAATACTGACAGCAATCTTGTGTTCATTCCATGTTACAGGATAAAGACCAGTGGGGCCGTGTTAACGGAGCTATCTTACTTTAGATGGTCTTATGACATATTTAAGTCCTAAGTAAGGTTAACGAACGAGTCTTAAATTAAGATATATCCTAAAATCAATCCTACATTTTATACACTAAAAGAGGTGTCCTAAGAGTATCTTAAATTAAAGATATTGACTAAAACCCACTATTTTCCACTTCTGTACATCAGATTCGGATACAGCTGATCAAATAATTAGTTACAGGTACGATTTTACTCGCACTGATATTTTATTTACGTTTATATCCAACTTGCACGATTTTATCCTTTGACCATGTGTGACATGACTCGACAGTTCAATTATGTAAACTACATGTATATTATGCATATGAAAAAGAAAGGAAATGGGGTAAATGTCAAGGAGACAACATCCCATATCCAGGTTAAAACGACCAAAAACAAAGCATCTAGGGGTCACCGTACGGTCTTTAACACAGTGAGGAACCTCACACCATATAGCAAGCCCTAAATGGCCCCCAATAAGGTAAAAAATGTATTGTTTAGAATACAATATCCCAATTTTCCTTCATGACATTTTGATGCGATTTGATTTCATACATCATTTTGTAGATATCACAATTAGTTTCAAGAAAGTTATTCCAAAAATATCAAATTATTCAATACTTCATTTTATCAGTTACATTTTTTCATACTTGTTGCATAGTCTACAACTCTTTGTTACTTTGGTATTTTCTTACTTTTTATCATCTATTTATTGTAATAACTTTATTATATTTTTATAAGGACATTAATTAGGATATCCTAAACTAGGATACAATCTTTGTAGTCCTAAGATAGCTATGTTTTACAATCTCAGACATGTCATAAGATTGTCCTAACAGTGTCCTTAAATATGTCCTAAGACATGTCTTAGGACATATCTTAAGATAGTTTCGTTAACAGGGGCCCAGTTATTCAAGAACTTTATATAATTGTATCTTATGCCAGGAACTATTGTGATTATTATCTATGAATAAATGAGTATACTGTTTTGAAATCTCTCAATTGACACTTACTGCTCATAGAAGGTTCGTTAAAAGGGGTCAAAGCGTGATCCGTGAAAAGGGTTTTTTTAATAGCACGTTTCGCAACGTATTTCAAAGATTTCAATACATGGAAACCAAAAACTACCTGAGAGATAAGTGAATTTACAATTTTTGAAGAGTGATTTCGTGAAAGGGAGACCCTAGAGGACCCCTTCATAAATATTCAATATTTGATGGCATGTATGGTCAGTAATATCGCTTATGAACTTTCGTTTAGCATATCGTGCTCGAAATCATTCATCCAATACATTTGCTACCCCNCCCCCCCCCCCCCCCCCCCCCCGTTTAATACATGAAAATATTAGCTCACTACCTTAAAACGGAGATTACAACCCTCAAAAATTTGGTTGAAAAAGAAATTGTAATTACCTTTCATTTGAAACGACCCTTTAAAAAGACAGAACTGCAAATGTTCAGATGAGGAAGATACTCCTTAATTAAAAAAAAATGCAAAATTTAAATATTGCAAGTTTCAATACAATAGAACATTTCGATATTAAGCATTATTGTACGAATAAATTAAGTCATCTTTGTGGTGAACCAACGATTTCATGGTGTTCATATAGACTGCGATATACTACTGCGTTTATCCACACTAGTAATATTCAATCCAAAAAATGACAAAACATGAAGCTTGTCATCTTTAAAATACGTATTGAAATAATTAAATTTTCTAAAACATACCATAGACAATTTATGAATTTTGACATTCCTGCTAAGCAATGATATAAATCAATATGTTTAACAATAGGAGATTAAAAGGACAGTACGGGTTTATGAGTTATTGTTCTCACCGAAGTATTTCTTTTATTATATCTACAATTAAAACAATTCATGCTACGTTGTGCGTAAATGCTTTACTTTTTATATTAGTATCGACAAGAGTTTCTTTTCTTTTAACAACGTATCTGAATCTTTATTCCGTCAACCAAAGGATACTATATTGAACTCACTTCTTATTAATGGTTATAAGAGCTAAAAAGAGAATATGGATTTTTATGCACGGATATGTGAAAATACGTTATGAATGTATATGACTGTGATATATATACAACGTGTCGGCATAAAGTGTTTACCTTCAACGTTTGCGCACACCATAGCACGCATTCAAAATCAATAAAGTCTTTAGTGTGACATAGACACCTGACGTGTGCCATGAACACAAAACATGTCTATTTCTATTCACTATATAAACTGACAGGAGTCGATATTTGAAAATTAAATCTTTCTACAAAAGAATACGAACACAATATAGGGAACGACATTTTGATTTGGAGGAAGAGGGGGGGGGGGGCTTGAAGGAATAAAGAATTTAGAAAAAAAATCAAGGATCAGAAAATATCAGGTAAAAAGAAGAATGCCGATACAATAACCATGGTGTTTTATCTGAACAGATAGTGAGAAAAAAGAGAAAAAAATAGTCTATAGGGGTTGAAATTTCAAAAGAGTTATAGCGACTCTCCCATAGAATTATTTCCTTCAACATACCGATTTTTTTAATTCATCAAATCTTTCACTTAAATTGCCACATGAACGCAATTTTGGCAAATGTTCATAATTTGTGTAGGTATTTGTAAAATTCGCTACACAGCATAACCAGAACCAAAATTAAACTATTTGCCATTTTTAAGGACAAATGTTAATACACTCACAACAAAAAATGGTTTTGGTTCTCGGCGTCCTTCATGTAATTTCATCTTCCCAAATACTGTAAAATGGCCTAAATTTACACAAAAGGTTGTAAACAGCCATGTTCGACTACTAATATGTCAGAAAACAGGCAAGTGTGGCATATATTAATTTTAGTCCTAGAATAAAGTTATCAGACACCTCCTTACTAGATTTTGAGAAACATTTGAGCATATTTTGAAAATGGCTTATGTAGGAACAAAATCCACGCCTTTATGACCATACTTCTTTGTCATCTATCTGTACTTTTTCACGAGGTCGTCTTTAATTATATGTATAAATGTACGCATCACATGTTGTATCACTGTGCTATGTCCAATAAAATTACACATGAAATATTCACCTAAAAATAAATGTAGATACCAAAGCACTTTAAATGATACCCCAAAATCAATACTAAAAAGTCTTAAAAAAATCGCCTCAAATCAATACTAAAAACCAGAAAAAATGTCCGAAATCAATACTAAAAGTCTGAAAAAAGCCCAAATCAACATTAAAACATGAAAAAATTTCCCTAAATCAATACTTAAACCTGAAAAAATTGACCCGAAATAAACATATATAATAAATTAAATGAAAAAAAAAATGACCTCAACAGTCACACGAATGAATTGTGGTACAGGAAGGATATACATCGTGTTTATGACCACTTGTAGTCTGATGGCACCCTTGGTTAAAAATTCACATTTGCCCCGCAAAATGGCGCTTTTGTCCGCTTTGCTTTTTGTCCGCAAAATTTCCCTTTTGTCCGCAACTTTTGCTTTTTGTCCGACGCTTTTTGTCTGCTTTGCTTTTTGTCCGCCGGTTTTTGCAAGATTTGCGTTTTGTCTGCGAATTTTACATTCTGTTTTTTTTTATACAATTATAGATTATGTCAATCGAGACTTTAAATAATCACAATTGATACCAGTTATTCATAAAAACATACCATACTTGTATTTTTCAATGTTTGTATTTTATTAAGTGAAGATATTAGAAAAATTAGGAGATAATAATTGAAAACCATGCTGTATTGGGTATCAATTGTAGATTTTACTGGTGAAAATATAATACGTTGCAAAAAAAAAAATAAATAAATAAAAATAAAAAAAAAGTAAAATAAAAAAATTTAAAAAACCCGGATTATTCGCGAAAATAAAATCTTAGATTTGTCCTAAGATCCTTTAATACAATATGGTTATCTCAATCTCTCTCATGCAATCCCTAAAAGTAATTACTGTTACGGCACATATTGTTGCCCTTGCACATATTGTCGTCGACGGCAATATGTGCTGGATATAAACGGCACATAACTGTCACCGTCAACAATATGCGCTGGTATTATGAATGTCATAAAAACGTCATTGAAGGCGACAATATGTCCCGTATATATGGACACATATTTACGTCACAAAAAAATTAGAATACAAAAAAATTAAAAGTTGCATAAAAACAGTAAATTCCGTTTAAATGCTGTACAAGTGTTTCAAGGAGTAACCTCTCATCAGCAGCATTAAAATCCAATAAAATGGAAAGCCATCAAAGGAAGAACTCATTTCCAAAAATTATTGAAATAGGGAGCCAAATTCAGTGCCAAGTACCAAGCACATCTAACAAATTATGAAATATGTAAAATTTAATTTGGGATAATCGCATGATAAATTATTTTGCATTACTAAGGTCTGGACCCACAAAACTTTGCGGTGTTACCTCATTACTTTATTGCCTGAAAGCGTATTTATTCACATCTGATAATTTTGTACAAATATAGTATAAAATCAATAATAAAAGTGATAACAGGAAACACATACAATTGCCAAAAAACACAGTCACATGCAATAATGTACCAAGGAACTTTGCAAGAAAAAAAACACAAATAAAAAAGAAAAACATAAACAATGATAGGAACCCGGAACAGCCGGACTTGGTACCGACACAAGGAAAAGCTAGCAGTAGGATTAAACCGGTTTATGGGTACCCAGACCTCCCCTTTAACTATCATGTTGCTCTATAGTATACTAAACATACATCTAATGTATACAGGCCCAAAGTACTTTAGAGAAAACTTAATATATTACACACAGGCTTACGGCATCAATGTAGTAATTTAGAGGCTGATTTCTATAGAGTCAATTTAGTATATGACCCTTCTTACCATTGTGGACGTCACCATATGAAAATGCAATTCACTTTTTTCTTATAAGATTCAAAGGGGGGTCTTCAAAGAGATGTTCTGTTTTTAGACTTAAGAAATATTTATCTAAATATCGTAACCATGCTATTTGGCAATGAAAGCTTGAAAGACAGCGTAAACAAATAGCTCAAACTGACCGTTTTGGTCATCACGTTTAAAATAAGATGAATTATTCATTATCATAACGATTGAGGATACTTTTTAATCAAATATGAAACGTGTATCTTATTTAGACATCCCATTTTCAATATATGGATTACAATTTTTTTATTTCAATTTTGGTAAATTTCCCGAAGCTATCAAAGACAGGGTATATTTTGGAAATCAACCTAGAAACCATACCTTTTAAAAATATATTGAAGAAAAATTAGTCATCACATCTGCCAACAAACCTGATAACCGGACATTTATCAAAATTCAATTCGCCAATAAAAGCTTGGACGCTATAAATTTTGCTTACATTCTACACAGCAAAACAGTGACATCAAACATCCCCCTTTATTTTAATGATCAATCAATTCCATTTATCTAGACCAATTGCAACTTCCATATTCAATTACAAAGGGGTATTGTGTGACTTCTAAACTGATGACATTAAAGCCCCCTTCACATTTACGAATTTTTCTTACGAATCCTTACGAATCGCCAAAATTTATAAGATTCGTAAAACTTACATGAATCCTTGCGAATAAGCAACGTTTACGAGTTAGTTGCGAGTACACATCTTTCAGGCAAGTTCTTTGATTTAGATAGCTGATAACAGAAATGTTAATGCATATAAAGCATAAAGCACAATTGTTTCGTATTGGCTTCTGTTGTATCCTGCAGTTTACCTGGTCAGGATGCTTGAGCTACCCCAATGCGTTCATTGTAATAAAGAATTAACAAAATTAAGAAATCAAATCAAATGAAATTTAAAATACATGGTTAAAGTATAAAAAAGAACCGAGTTTCATAGAATTTCACCAAGTTGCCTAGAAGGAGTTGTCGCTATAAAGTTTGTACCCCTATTGCGGACGTACGAACGGACGGCCGAAACAACGGCAGTAGAATACTGAAGGAACAAAAGACGAATAGGACAAAAAGACGAACGGACACTATGATCACTAGAAACCGCCCGCAAAGGTGTGTGTGTGTGTGCGGGAGGGGGGGGGTTAACAATTGATGTGTTAATCTATTCAAACAAATTAATTGCTCATATCGATGTTTTTATTCCATATTAATCATATTCCGGTTTCCCTAGTACATTAACCGTGTCCAAATGGAATTATTTGTGTTTGATATGGAACATAAAACAATCCAGTAAGTTGTATTATACGTTTGCATAACAATACTATTTTTTGTTACAGAGAACCACTTGAACCAGGACTGAAGTTAGCCGTTACACTTGGACTTCTGGCTACAGGTTCCACATATGCTGATCTAATGTATGCCTTTCGAGTTGCCCGAAATTCAATATCACTTTTTCTTTTACCGGAAGTCTGCAAAGCTATTTACCACGCATACAAAAATGAAGTCATGCCAGATAATTATACAAAGGAAGATTGGCTTCGCATATCATCTGACTTTGAAAAAAAAATGGAATCGTCCTCATGCTTGTGGTGCTTTGGATGGAAAGCACATTAGAATTAAAAAGCCCTCTAAATCGGGCTCGTTGTTTTTCAACTACAAACATTTCTTCTCGATAGTAATGATTGCTCTAGTTGATGCAGATTATAAGTTAATATGGTTAAGCTTAGGGTCATTTGGGAGTGCATCAGATAGTCAGATATTCAGAGACTCAGAACTACGTCAATCACTGGAGGATAAAACCTTGGATTTACCACCTCCCTCATCTCTTCCGAATGGCGAAAAAGACATGCCTTATTTTTTTATCGGTGATGATGCTTTTCCCCTTCGATCTTGGATGATGAAGCCCTATTCAAAAAGACATTTAGACCATGATGAGCGCATCTTTAATTATAAATTATCCTGCGCTCGAAGAGTTGTTGAAAACGCATTTGGCATTCTCGCAATTAGATTTCAGATATTACCTGGAACTATGCAACAACTACCAGAAACAGTAAATTTGATCATTCTTGCTTGAGCTACTATTCATTACTTTCTTCGCATAAGGAGACGTGCTGATGTACACCAGTTTGTTGATGAAGAAGACAATAATCATTATCTAGTATGGGGACGATGGAGACAAGATGAACAACTCACCGACGGCGATGCCGGTTATCAAAGGAATTTTGGTAACGCTGCTGGTATTGATCAAAGGAACTACCTGAAAGAGTACTTCAACTCCGAAGCAGGTGCCGTGGATTGGCAACAGAGCATGATTTGATTGGATCAGAGACATTGTAGTTTGAATGTTTTATGTATCACTTTTTTGTCTACTATTGATTTATTGTTTAACATTTCAAATTAGAAAATAAAACAGCCGGAGTTTGAATAGTTTTACACCTGTACACTAACCACAGATATCAAGCACCTACATGTAGTCAGTTGTTCGAAAGTCAAGAGTAGAGTTAACATAAAATGTAAAGCTATAAAAATACACCTACCTATCTCCTAAAGAAAAGTGTCCCTTAATAAATGCTTAAATGAATTGAGGAAGCATTCCACTGATACCGATTACAGGCAACATTGTATATGACAAAGCAATATTAGACGAACGGAATTGCAGACATAAAAAAGCAGACATTACGATATGACATCTACCGAAAATCTTGACTTGGTACAAGCAATTCCAAGCAATTTCAAATATTATTTTGGGTGTTATCAATAATAGAGTTTCAAAATGTTTTACAACTACACGGACTTGACGACAGATACCAGATAATGGCAAAAAATGAATGTGGATGAAAAATTAAAGTCTAAATAGTAAATGTACATGAGACTTTGAAATCTTAAATAAGTGCTACAATAATTTGCAGTTTTTTTTTTCGCTAAGATAACCACGAGAAAAGTCAATTCACTATTTTTGAAAATTCCTAAAAAAAACTAACAACACAACACACGTTCTATTTACTACGAATAGTTCTAGTTTCAAAGCTTCCGTGCCAAAAATAAAATACATGCATCATAATATCTTCTGAATGAATCTATACACAATCATAAATGTTACAAGTCTATAGGAATGTCGTCTCGGGATCCATCGTCTCATAAGCTTCAGAAAGTACCGTAATTGTTTCAGGCGAAGTTTGAACTATAGTGTTGGATGCGTAATTTTTTTGGTGGTTGAGTAAACGGTCTGGTGTTGTTGACCCGATAAGATAGGTTGCATCTTCGTTGGTTGTAGCTCTGTCCATTCGTACCGTCCATGTTGTAGAATAACATCAGCTGGTGGATTTGATGCTAAGTTGCGTGCCATGATATAGTCGCGATCAGTAGACATCTGCTGCGGCTGATGGTGTGTAAACGGCATTGAAGTCGTCGCTATGTATGTAGGCCTATTACTTACCATTGCAGTTTGCTGTTGGGGTTATCATGGAGTACACTGGGTAGATGTTAGACGGCTTGCTTGCTGTTAAGGCTCTGTGAATGGAAATGAAAGCTGAGGTGGCTTTGGAAAATAATCTTTTGGAAGTTGTTGAGTTTGATGCTGTTCCTGTTTAGACTGTTTAACATATTTCATTGCCTTGCAGACAGCTTCATTTGTTAAATCCTCAAGACAAAAGGTGTCATCTTTGTCATGAGCGTACTTAAGAAATCACAAGTTTTCTCTATTTCACTTTTTGGGACTGCTAATTGCCGAGACACTTTGTCCAGGTAGTCAGAAATCTTTTCTGTTGTCGACGATGTTGCCACTGGTAATTCAACTAATTGTAGAGTGCTATCTGGGGTAGTTGCTTGTGAAAAGGGGGACTCACTCTGGTCTGAGTATCTCTCAGTTTTTTTAATCTTTGACCCTTTGGTTGCCCTTGTCTGGCATACAAAGGGCTTAACAAACTCAAATTTATCCAACAACCAGCTAACTCTTGATGTAACTACATCATCTCCGGCACCAGCTCCTGACCGTGTGGTGTTTTCTCTTTTCTTTACTCCTTTCACATATGTTGTTCTTAAGGGCGTATACCACCTCTGAAGATCACCAGGATTTAATTTCATTTTCTGTTCCATTTCTAGCCAGGTCCGGTCTTTTTTTCTGGCGATTTTTGAAATAAAAACTCGACTTGTCATACAGGAAGCGATTAGACTTTAACCATTTAATTACTTCATCTTCTTCATATATCGTCAGTGGCCTGGCCATTTTGCTTTTATTTTTCTTGCAAACCTGTAAATAATCAAGTACAGTTTCGTGATAACTATCAGGGTACACTATTGATTATACAAAGACATGTCTAAAAACAAAACTTTCTGACTGTTTTTTCAGCAAATGGCAGTCCAAAAGAGTGACATAGTAATGTAATATACTGTTAATATGTTTACTGAAACTAATTAGGATGTTTTGCATGTATGTTTATATGGCTAATTTTAATCTGATAATTATTTCATACCGTTACATCATCATTTTACTTTGTTATCATATTATATTGATATATTTTTTACTTAAATACGTCATCTAATGGTGTTAATAATACGTTTTATTTCTGGGTACATCATTTAGGAACACATGTCTTCTACAAAACGCTTGCTCCATTCTTTAAATCATTTCTGAATTCTGGTGTTTGTATACTCACTCCATTGAATATCTATCCAAAAGTTTTGTTGGTATTTCAAATGGTAAATTTCAAAGACAGTTAAAATTCACACTTACTGCTGTACTGGTTGTAGCCGTGGTTGTAGAATCGTCTTCATCTGAGGCATAGGTTGAGCAAGCTGTATCAAAGATATTTGTGTCTGAAAGTTGTCGCTCAGGAAATTCGATAGCAGGGGGGGGGGGGGGGGGGGGTGAAGGCGTATGTGCTGGTCGTGGCAAAGGTGATTTGGGTGAAGGAGATCTTGCCTTCCTTTTCCTAGTACATATCTTTTTTGGGGAGCCATGCTAATACAATTAAAACGCATCTTTCTTCTTTGACGGTTTTTTAACAAATGAAATGAACTAATAGTATTTTAATTTATAATATATCTTTCAATAACTTTACCATCAAATCATTAACATTCGTAAAACAGTTTAATTTATCCGAAAAATACTCGCAAACTATTCGTATGCATTCGTTAAGTTGTCGCATATATTCGCAAAGTAGTTGTATGAATTGTTGTACATCCGTAATTCTATCGTAAACTACCCGCAAACATTCGTAAATGAATCGTAAAGCAATCGTAATTATTCCAATTTCATGTGCGAATGTGTCACGAACTGTTGCGATTAATTAACGATCTCTTACGAATCTTTAAGAGTTGTTTAAGACCTCTTTACGAATGAAAAAAATCAAAAAAGATTCGTGGACATTCGTGTAAAAATTTTTGACATGCCAAAAATTTCCACCTCCTTTCACGAATCAATACGAATGTATGCGAATGTCTTAAAAGTCATTTACGGATGCCAGCGCCCTAAATACGAATACTTGCAAATGAAAAAAAAATGAATATTCGTAAGGATTCGAAAGAAAGATTCGTGTATGTGAAGGGGGCATTAAGCCAAACCACCTGAGTGTACTTGCTCCTCTTCCCCATCCAATTATAGTCCGGTTTGACACGTTATAACTGGTGACCTAGATATCGTAAATAACCTCAAACTACGAGATATCTTCACAAAAGGCCCCAAATTATGTGAGCCACAGCACATCAACTGAAAGTACAATTTCCAGATCTCGATGGATGCAGTTGAAGACTATAAGTGGGCAAAGAAAGAGAAACAGACATTGTCAGACTGGATCAGGTCCATAAAGTCATTAATTGTAAATCGCATCCGCCGCTTAAAACAGCAATGCAGTCCAGAAATCTAGTATATTTCAAGATCCCCTTGTAGTAAGAACTCTAACCAAGCTCCATGAAAATTACGCCATTGTCCCTACAGACAAAGCTTTTAACAACATACTGTATGTATGTAAGAAACACTCTCGACTGCCTTGTGAAGGAGATGGGCATCGACATTTCATCTGAAAACCCAACTTATACCCCTACTTCAATATCGAGGGATGAGATTGTAAAAAATTACACTTCAGTTTTAGCATCATTTGGCATAAAAGCAAATGATAAAAACAATCAACTCCCCGACATCTACTGGGTTCCAAAACTTCATAAAAATGCATACATGCAGAGATTCATTGCCGGGTCTTCAAGATGCATCACTAAACCTCTTCCACAGCTCCTCGCTACTTTGTTGACGGCAGTCAGAGATGGCCTGAAAATTTACTATGAAAAAGCTTACTCAACAAGCGGCGTGAATCAAATGTAGATTCTTAAAAATTCCAAAGATCTCCTATAACAGCTATCCTCAACCAGTCTTACCCATTGCCAAAGCATTCAAACTTTTGACTTTTCTACTCTTTATACAACACTGCCACATAATAAACTGAAAACAGTAATTGCAGATTGAATACATCAATGTTTCTGCAATAAAAATGGAGAACGCAGATACAACCTTTAGTTATAGGGAAAGACAAGGCATATTTTGTTGAGAACAACACTGATTCAAACAAGAAGTACACCGAGACTGACGTAATCAAAATATGAAAAAGAAAGGAAATGTGGTAAATATCACTATGAACAGAAAAAAGTACTGTCCATACCAGGAACAGTGATTTTTTCACTGTCATTCACTGTTCTCTGCTGTGGTAGTACTGTGAAATATCTATTAAGTACTGTCAAGAACTGTGCCAATCGGGGACAGTCATTAACAATAATATCCAAGTACTGTGATTAACTGTCCAGTACTGTAACAGTAACACACAGTAAATGACAGTCTTGACGACTACTGTCATGCACTGTCCCGGATTGTTACAGTTCATGTCAGTTATTGGCAGTATTTGGTGTTACTGTCATGCACTGTCCTTGATTGTTACAGTGCATGACAGTTAGCCACAGTATTTGAAATAACTGTGTTGCACTGTGGCGGATTGTGACAGTGCAACTCAGTTAATAACAGTGATTTTTTACCGTATATGTACAAGTTAATTCCTTTTATCTATAATTAATTAAAATTTTCAAAATCAATCTATTTTTATAGATAAATTGTAATAGTGTTCATGGATATTTATTTATTTTTATTTTTTTTAATGTATTTAAAAAAATAAACTATTTTTATCTTTAGATTAACTCAGTTGCCAATATTTATTTTGCGAAATGTTTGTTTGTTTGTTTGTTTTTTTAATTTCCAGCCGCAAATTTCAGATAGATAGAACGGTAACATAGCTATTACATACGAAACTTCATGACATTTAAAATTACCGGTGATGGTCTCAGATATATCTGCATTCAACGTTATTTACTCATTCAAAAGGAAAGTTTCGTGTTTATTTCATTAAACTTGTCAGCACCATAATATATGTATATCCGATATTTAATTGCTTTCAGGGGACGACCATTTGACTGATAATTTTAGGGTGTGTGGTTTTGGCGATTTCGCCTACAAAAAATGTTCGTCTTCATGAGAATTTCAAAAATTATTTATTCACATCAAATGTCACGTCAAAATAATTTATTTGCATTTGCATAAAAATATTATTCTTTAGTTCTTCAAATTAAAATTAAATATCTATTATAAATATCAAAATACCGAAGTTACTGTCAATTTATTTTCTGCATATGCGCATTTCGACAACTTATGTCTCATCAGTGCAGGTAAAACCAAAGCATTTGGAAGTCCATTAACAAAAACGTGTAAAATCTGATGGAGAACAAATAACCAAATCGGTCTAAATAGAAAAGCCAAAATTCAGCTAAGGACAGAGTTATGCATGAGGGAGATACTCCTTAGTTTTAAACAACATTTGCTAAAATTTAGATAATTGACACCAAGATTAAATTATTCATTTACAAAGTCCCCCCCCCTAAATATGAATATCAAATCGTCAAAACCTTAGCAGCCAAGATCAGTTTAGTATTTCACGAATTATGTCTTAATTTTGCTGATTACAGGTCAAAAACTTCACGGTCATTTTCTCAAAGCATAGTTAAGTTAGCTCGATAACCGGCTTATAAAAGTTTTCTACTGTATTAAAAATTATGTTCTAAAAGGAAATAATTATCTCCATTCAAAATCGTACATGCATACAGATCTGACGAAGTGTTTATAATCTGCAAAGGGATATGAATATTTTTTTTCTATTTAGACGTCAACAAGAGTGTCTTGTTTTGTGGGTTCTATGGTGAATGTATAAGATTGTTGTCTGATGTACATTTACTCCATATCCCTTTAAGTGTACACAACAAAAATACATCAAAAACCAATTCGCTATGTGAATTATAAATTGCCACGCTAATTTCTTTATTTACAAAGAAGTATGATCATTAAGGCGTGAATTTGTTCCTATGTTGAGTTATTTTCAGAATATGCTCAGATGCATGTTGCCGAAAATCGAGTAAAGTGGTCTCTAGTAAATGTACTTCTTGAAAAAAAAAATTAATATATGCTACACTTGTATGTTTTCTAGGTTATTAGCAGTCGAACATTGCCGTGAATAGATTTTTGTGTCCATTTTAGCTATTTTACAGTGTGTTTAGTTTATAATAATTTTATTTGTTCAAATAATAACAAAAAGGATAAGACACAAGTGAAATATCACTTATGAAGTCTTCTCCCAAGTACAATAATTTACAATAACAATAAAAATACATAGATAGCATGCATAATATATATATATATATATTCTATATAAACTATTTTACGGGGTATACACATAGCAGGAATGTTGAATTATAAGGGTAGAAAATAGGGTGAAAAAAAAGAGAAAGGTCGAGTATAGCAAGTGGAAAGCGAAAAGCGAAGGTGACTGAAACGAACAATGCCGAAGAAAGTTACACTGTTAGGAATCTTTTTGATTTTTTTATATATATGTATACAGAATGAAATATATTACAGTTTTCTTCATAGGTCAAGTCTGCATCGCCTTTCGTTAAAATATTAAATGTAATAGGTTTGTTTAACCAATTTAAATTATTTAAAAGATCATTTCTGATTTCTGTATATTTAGTACATTCGAAGAAGAAATGTTTATGGTCTTCGCATAAGGCTCCACACGAGCACGCATGACTGGTTACTATGTTAACTTTGTGTAAATCAAAATTAAGAAATGAGGCTTCGCAACGTAGTTGGGTAGAATAATATTGAGGTTTCTTGGACCATAGAGATAATGTTTCGGTACCTTATAAGTTTGTTGTTGGCCTTGGTTTATAGCAGCCTTAAATTTTCCTAAAGTCTCCACATTTCTTGTAGACAATTCAAGGTTGTTCCAATCTCTCACGGTAGAGGGTATATAGGAGGTTCTAGTTAATGAAAGTGTGTGAGAGGATAGTCACTACACAAATACACCAAGAACCAAAACATTTTTTTTGGTTACGAATGAATAAACATATGCAGAATTTAAATTCACAGTAACTTCGGTATTTAGTTATTTGGCCTTTATGAGAGAAAATATGAGAGTACTCCAGAGAAATTTGTTAGAAAGAAATTAACAACGTAGGCTATACATTTTGCTCGTATGTCCTTGGCTATTATGTCTGATATATCTAATCAAGACTGTTCCCAGTACAGCTCCATGTACATGTAAATCATGACTTGGTGGACACTAAAGCCATTTTTAAAATATCTTAAAAAAAGGTCATGCTATCTGATTTTTAAGGGGTGCTTTGATTGGAACTGAGTATGAAATTTAGCTGCCTTGATTTTATTCAAATCTTCAGATCAGTGCACAAACATTCTGTGCATATTTTGCATTCACTAGGCTAGCACCCTTTGTAAGTTTGTTGAAATAAATAACGTTTTCACACAAATTTGACTTTATTTAGCCAAGGATCATTTAAACACATGTAAATCGATGTCTCCTATTTAGTACAAGAAATCAAATCTACTTGTTTTATGATCTTGTTAATTTGACACAGCTGTAATGTTGATTGAATTAATAAATAATTTTCAACTGTACAAACGTGTAGTACTTTCAGTAAATGACCATATTTATAGATGTGTTGGTGTACAAACTCGTGTGCTGTGTTGTCAATAACTATGCATATGACATGACTTGCATTTTGAAGTTTAAAGTAAAGATGTTTAGTTTTCCGTATTATTGCTCTGTTAATATGAAAAAAAAATTACAAAGAGCATATCGTTTACTCTATAATACTACAGATATCAGTACCAGTTACCGTTAACCTTGATTGGAGCAGTTCCATAAATAATAGAGTTGGTAATCGTCGCCAGTGTGCAACACATCATATGTGGTTTGGCATCGTCACCAGTTTGCAATAAAAATGTGTTGTGCATCTTCAGTCACAACATGGCATTATCATAGCAGAATCCCTGCTTCATAAATTTTGTACGCACGGGACATTTCATGCAAAATTTTGGGATGATTTCGGGTATACATGTTCATTTTAGCAATTTCTAGAGATTTCACGTATAATTCCCTGTTGACTGACAGTTTTGTTCTAAAATAATTGACCATAGAAATTCAGGCAAAACATAGAAATAAACTCGTTTATATTGAAATCCGTATGCTTTTATATATCAATATGGATAAGTCTGGTTCATTATTTTCGTCTCTTACGTTAAATTTTTGTATAAAATTTCGCATGACCTGAATAATTTCGAATTTTGGGTTTTAACCTTATGCCGACCCCGTCAGATTTAAGTCAAGTTACCCCCGATGAGAGCTTGGTATGGTAAAAAAATCTATGTGCAAAAAGAAACCTATAACATTCTAAGAAATTCGCACTATAACCCGATAATGCTACTGGTAAAACAAAAAGATTCTTTCTAATTTTTAGAGGAAAATCGTTTTAGCACTGAAAAATATTTTTTGTTTAAAACTAATGCAGCTGTAAATACATGTAATGTCCAAAAATAGTAGAACTGAAATGTAAACAGAAGGTAAAAAGTTTTTCACGAATAAATTATAGTCCTATAAATAATATTTCACCGACCGGGAAAAATCCAATTGCCGCTGCCTTAAACCAGGGACATGTCTCTGCTTAAACTTATACGAAAAGCATATTGACTCGATGAGTGCCATGTGGTTGTTTAACGTTGTGTTTGTCTTCTATTGTTCTTTTTGTCGGGCAAAGGATGACAGCAATTGTAAGAATACTAGTGCCAGTTGATTTTATGTTTGTTGACGATCCCGCATCCATGACATGATAATACATGGATGTAGCTTTGCTCGACATCCAGCAATGGATTCCGCTTAAGCCGGTGCTAGGGGCCGTCTTGAACTTACTATGAGGTATGAGCATAGCTCATTGTTGAAGGCCTCATAGTGACTTCAAGACGGGTCTCCATTTATTCCTGTCCGCCGCCTCTAGTCGTAGTGTTATTTTCTTTGAAACTAAGGTGAATTCAATCTTTCATTGTTGAATTAACTCAATTTTTTTTCATAATGAGAGATGATTAAATAATATATTTCACATTTTTAAACTATTATTGAATCATTCTTTCATTTTGAATTGTTTCAGTTGTTTATATATTTTTATGTAAATTCGTGGAGTCGACAGGGACTCAAGGATGCAACTCAAGTCCAACAAAATACAATGAATATGTAATTCGTCAATACACAGAAAAATATGTTTACACGTGCAATGCTATTAGCAACTGCTGATGTCAATCGTCCGTTCGGGTGTCACCAAGGGACATACTGTGTACTAGAAGCGTGTTTCGTCATGAATGAAATCAAGACTGAAAAAGATATGAAAAAGAATCATTTTGCGCATCTTTTTTTTCTTTATGTATTTTCTGAATTGAAAATTATTTCATTGCAGTCTGCAACAAAAGACAATTCAGTTCAATAAAGTAACTTTCGAAAATTTCTTTCGCTTATGTTTTTTTAAACATGCCTTTTTGCCACAATACCAAGTTTTAACTTTTTGTAGTTTGTATTGATGCAATTAGTATTGATGCACTTTCAAAGCTCCGAACCCGGCCTTCAAGTTTTTCATATTCAAGCAGTTTTAGAAGGCTACAGGGCTTATATCTGTTGACCTACACGTTATTGTTTTGTGTATTGCTGGTTACCGAGCATGTTTTATGTAGACATCTTGTAGAAATAATTGATATATTATGGCGATCATGAAGTGAAAAATTAAAAACTTTTCTGCAATCAAGGATTTGTAAAAATTGTTGCTACAATCTGCTTGTAATCATGCTTGTGTAGTACAACTGCTGCGCCTCTGTATGTCTTGCTGATGCAGTTACAACCATTAATAAATAAATCGTTTTCGTCTAATAAAATAAATAATCTATTTTTTCGTTCAAATCTTATATTCAACGTTATACCGTCAAACACCAAACATTATAGAACTATTTCAGGTATGCCTAGTGTCAACGGGAAATCGATGTGTATTCCGCTTAAATTTGAATTGAATGCATTTTTATTTTTCGTAATACTTTTAAAAAATGCTGAAATACAAAATTATAGGAATAAAAATAAAATATAGCGATAATACCATTTTAAAAAAAGTTGTATAAACGTGAATATATATGTATGCCACAAGTTTTATGCATTTTTAGATTATTTTTATTTATTTCATAAAATATATTTCAGTTTGAATAAACATTGCAAAAATGTTAATTTGACCCCCTGCTATGTGTACACGTGTCGGAAGGTGCTCAGGTAAGTTTGTCAGGTCACCTGTGCTGTGTACAAGTCCCCCGTGGCTAGCCGCGGATCAGATATTATAATTTTTGTTCCTGACAGAATAAATGATATATATTATTTGTTCCAAAAGGAAGAAATATTATGTCAATGTTTATAATATTTTTTTTAAAAAATCAAATTCTCTCACAGAAAGTAATAAATTGTTTCTTTATAGTAAATTTAAGAAAAAATATGAAATGGAACCATATTTGGAAAAATCTATAAAAAAAAATGAAAATAGTAAATATCTTACGAAATTAAGAGTCAGCGATCATATTTTAGAAATTGAAAGGGAAAGGTACAAAAATATTAAACGAGAAAACAGAAAATGTAAGAACTGCAACTCCAACACTACTGATGATGAAGAACATTTCTTATTTTCATGTAATAACAACACAGAGAAAACTATTTACAGGAAATAAAACGTTTAATACCAAATATTGAAAGCAAACCAGATAAACTGTATGTATGTTTAAATTGTCCACAAATCGTGCACTATACTGCTTCATTCGTTACACGAAGGTCTTTTGCGCTGAGGAGAGTGGTCTCAACAACTGCATGATTTTTCATTTTGTATTCTTTGTTTTGTTTTTTATGGTTTTGTTATTGTTCATAAATGTATATTGGTGCAAATGTGCATTTAAATAAATAAATACTATAATATTTTTTCCAATGGAACTTTTGTCAGGTGGAACAAATATATGTTTACACAGGCAGCGCTTTAGGGACCGACAATTTAACTTGAAAGGAGGGGGGGGCTATGTTTTTTTTTCCAAAAAATATTTTGGAGCTAATTTTGTGTGAAAAAATATCTTGGCTGCTAAAATGATGAAAAAAATTTCTGAAAGAGGCTTTCTGCCCCAAAAAATAATGTTAATATAAAAAATATTTTTGTTGATGCATGTGAAAAAAATAAATAAATTTATCCAGAAAAACTATAACCCCCCTTCAACTTAAATGGTCGGTCCCTTAGTAATTGGAACGTCGTCAATTCAATTAACAATCTCCAATCAGCGGAAGACCCGAATACTAGTACATGTATAGTGCGAGCGATGGCCACATAACACAATATACATGATATATAATCATGTCATCTGACTCAATTTGCGAAGTTAAACGTTTGAAAAGAGGCATATTAATGTCTGGATCTGGTACAATTCATGCACTATGACCAATTTTTAGATCAGAACGAGGAAAATCATCAAAATTTTTCTTCTTGCCTTAAATAAAAATGATACTATTGGTAATTCTAAAAAGCTGTCACATTGGTTTTTGCAGATTATTAAAAGACAACTGAAACGGTCCTTTATTTTATAATAATTTACTTGCAAATTACACCCATAGGGGTAAGCAAATACAAACATACAGTAATTATTTACTGAGAAAAAACTATACAGTTACTAATTTTCTAGTGAAATGTGAATCATCTAAATAGAACATGTTTCGCATTACTCGACCTAAAGAAGTCGGTTAGAGGTTTTTTCTGTGTAATGTCAAATCCTAATTCGGGAAAGTGTTGAAGAAAAACAATGCCCTATTTACATATCGGAACTCAAACAAAATTTCACAACTGAATTTCATAGTATAGGTAAAATCGCCTTTAAAAATTCGGATCCAGTTTACAAATGAATAAATATTCCAACAAAAATGTTGCACTTTTTAGTTCGTTTATGCTTTAAAAATAAGCCATAGATTATAAATAATTATAATTATAGAACTCTTCACATTAATGGTTGAATTTCAATCTGTTAGTTTCGCTGTCTTATTAAGGGGAGCTAACAATGTCTCACTGAAGTTATCCTAAAAACGTTTGACCCTTTTACATTTATAAGCCATGGAAATGTTATCGATTTTCAGATGTGAAAAATATCTGGCGTTTGTGTTTCTTTAAATTGTTGCTTCAAATGGAACCATACTTAGCTACAAAGATCTACAAAGGTCTTTTCGTCTTCTTGAAATATAATAATCTATATCTTATCTATATTAGGAGCTCTGGAAAACATTTATTAGATACACGTGTGCAATTACAATCACACTTGGTCACAACGGTCTTTGATTCTGTGGTAAAACACATTCAAAGATAAAATAACCCGAAAATATTGATGAATTGGGTTCTAAATTAAAATGTATAACTAATCCATCGCAGTTTATTAATTGATATTCGAAAATGCATACAGGCTAATTTTATTTACCGTTGAAGGCATTTCAAGATGTGGAACAGCAATTAAATACTCGCTTAAATTGTAAGATTGGTTTACCCGGGTTATTTTCTTATTTTTATTTTTATTTTTTTTGCCTAATGTATAGTTTACTCCAGATCATTTCTCTTTCTTCAAGTGTGTGATGACAAGATCTCGAGGGGTTCTTGTTTTAATGGTACACAATACTTGATATAAACTAACATGTGAAACACTCGTAAGAGTGGTATTCCTATTTTGTGTCGTCAACAATGGTGAACGTAGGAGTGAAACAATCATACCAAGTTTTATATCATGGTACTTCGTTAGAACGCCACTGAGATTCAATACACCGTCTTCACATACTCTCACTGTAGTCCAGCCTTGCAGATAGTTAATCAATTACAAGCGTGTTAAATTTTTTTATGATAAATAGTTTGTGTAAATAATATTATTACTGCCTCTGCAAGTTTGAATTTTTACTCGTGTAAATATGAACCAATATTGAATTATCTCCCTTTTTAGTCTAGAAGAGATGCATTTAAATATTTACTTATTATATTTTAGTCAAAGCATTGCTAACTTGCACTTAGACAATTGCAGACAATATACAGAAAAATAACATGACTAATAGCAGGAGTTAACTTAAACTCAGAAAATTTATTCCATGCACATATATAATTAAACCATATTTTTTTCTAAAGAATGTATTACCTATCAAGCGACACTTTCTCATAATCGTCCAAATGAGTTAAATAGAGTTAATAAAGACAGTGTTTGGGGTTCACTGCAGCCAGTAATGGTACGTCCCCCTTTTAACTCTTATAATGGATATTCAATTTATAATTGTTTGTTTTAATACCTTTCTGTAGAACATTTTATAACAAATTCATGCTACACTACAGGAGAGTTCCGATTATTTTGCCTCTTACTTACATTTTTTAATAACGACCACTATCAATTAAATACTTTCTAGACACCTATTTTATTTCATCATTTTTCAGTCTGTTTGTGAATCATTATATATGTAGATTTCGTTTAAAGGCAAAAAAACAAAAAATAAAAGGCAAAAAAAAAAACAAAAAAAACTGATAACAAAATAAAACACGAACAGAAAACAGCTTTTAGAAAACGGGTCTCTATCTTCTCAAGTGTCNGGGGGGGGGGGGGGGGGAGGCTGGTATTTAAAACTTCTGGCCCTGACTTTTTGCCCAAAAAATTTTCTGACCACCATCTTAGTTGAAAAAAATATTCTGGCTCTGACTTTGTCCATCAAAAAAAAAAGCCTGGCATAGTGTACAGCGGGAAAAATAATCTGTCCCGTGTGGCGGGTCAAAAAAAAATTCCAGGCACGGTTAATAATCCCAGGCCTGCAATTGAAATGATATACTTTTGTTGATTTTAATACTTTCAATAGACGTTATCTATTTTTTTCAATTAACACACCCGAGTAACATGTACACCCCCTGTATCATGTTATTTTGTCAATAAACAATGTCACCTATGTAATAAGGTGTGACATTTAAATTGTCCACACGTGGCTGCAACAATTTATGTTTCGGTGAAATAAAATATTTGTATAATTTCGTCTGAATAAGCTGTGAATGTGGTCATATATTTTTTTTTGCAACTTAATGTTGACTTAATTTTTCTACCCCTGCCGGGAAATTTAAAATCTTTGGTTCATTATTTATTTCTATTATATAGTTTTATGTATAATTCTGTTTTACTTTTAATTAAATAATCCAGTATAAATAAAAGTTGGTATTTCATTGGAGACATTATTTTCTTTTCAGTAAATTTGCACGGGGTTTTTTATTTTATGTAGGAAATAATTGATTGTTTGAGAATTGTTATTTTTCATCAAAAAGTTGAAGCTGAAACTTACGTATTAATATTTCTATTTGTTATTTTTAACTATTAGTTTTGGATTCAGAAAAAGAGAGTTTATATTAACACGTACATGAATCTAGCACAAATACGGTAATACTGTGATCGACTGTGACTGCCTGTCACAATTTACCACAGTGCAGGACAGTACGAGTGAAACTGTAATTAACTGACATGAACTGTAACAATCCGGGACAGTGCATGACAGTAGTCGTAAATACTGTCATTTAGTGCGAGTAACTGTTACAGTACTGTACAGTTAATCACAGTACTTGGGTATTACTGTTAATGACTGTCCCTGATTGGCACAGTCTTGACAGTACTTAATAGATATTTCACAGTACTACCACAGTGGAGAACAGTGAATGACAGTGAAAAAATCACTGTTCCTGGTATGGATAGTACTTTTTTCTGTTCATAGTGTATCAAGGAGACAACATCCCATATCCAGGTTAAAACGACCCAAAACAAAGCATCCAGGAGCCATCAAACAGGCTCCCAACCCAGCGAGGAACCCAACACCACACAGCAAGCCCCAAATAGCCCAAAAAGGCAAAAAAGCGAACAAACCAACGGAAATGTTAGAATTTTTTTATCGACAATATTTTTGTCCAGTTGGGAGGTCGTGTTTTCCAACAGACAATAGGGATTGCTATGGGAACTAACTGTGCGCCGCTTTTAGCTGACCTTTTTCTTTACTCGTACGATTCCAAGTTTTTACAAAGGCTTACACAAAGGAAATAAAATTATTTAGCCAAGTCCTTTAATTTCAGCTTCCGCTACATAGACGATGTACTTTCTCTTAATAATCCTAAATTTAAGGAGTATTTACATCAGATCTATCCCAATGAGCTTGAAATTAAAGAAATAACTGATACACCTACTTCAGCTTCGTACTTAGATCTTTTATTGCATATCGACGAAGATGGACGTTTGAAATCTAAGCTATATGACAAGCGTGATGATTTTAATTTCCCAATTGTGAACTTTCCCTTTATTAGCAGCAATATACCTACCACTCCGATCTATGGAGTGTATATTTCACATTTTTGTCGAGCGTGTAGTTTGCACAGTAATTTGTTGAACAGAGCAAAAACACTGTCCCAAAAAGCTGCTTGATAATGGATTTGTTAATTTCATCCCTCAAGAATTTATATGGTCGTCACCTAAACACCATTGAAAGATATGACGTGTCAGTATCCCAAATGAAAGTGGACATTTTCAGCTCTATTCACATCTTCCCGGATTTTTCTACCGATTTTGACATTTTCCTGGATTTACTCACTCACAGTGTGACGGATGCTGTTAACAGAGCTGGACATGCTTACCCTTCCGGAGCACCAGATGTCACTCTCATTTTCACTGGAGTTCACACTGTAAGAGCCTTTGTTTTGAATGTTGTAATTTATGTTTCTGTGCTTTGTATCTGTCTAACGTCAATGTTTTCTGTGTTCTCGTTTTGGCCATGTCTTTGGACTTCGATTCTTATAAATTCCATTCCTTTGGTTGGCCCCCGCCTTAACGCGGAGTGGGGACATAGAAATACCGGGCGTCCGTGCGTCCGTGTGTCCGTTCATCCGTCACACTTTCTTGTAAGCACTCTCAAGCTTACAAATTTTAACGGATTTTCATGAAATTTATACCAAATGTTTATATCACTAATACCTTGGTCAAGTTCGAAAATCAGCCTTGGTTAATACTTTTTGACGGAGTTATGGGACTTTGACCTAAATAAAGACACTGTTTTAGCCAAAAATTGACCTCGTAAGCACTCTCATGCCGACACATTTTGATGGATTCTCATGAAATTTATACCAAATGTTTATACCACTAATACCTTGGTTAGGTTGAAAATCAGCCTCGGTCTATACTTTTTGATGGAGTTATGGGACTTTGACAAAAAAGAAAAAAAATTGACATCGTTTTAGCCCAAAATTGACCCTGTAAGCGCTCTCATGCCTAAAAATTTTGACGGATTCTCATGAAATTTATGCCAAATGTTTATACCACTAACAGTCAGAAACCCGGTTGAAATAGAACAAAAGAAAAAGAACTCTTCATATTATGAGGTAAAAAAAGTGACTTGGTTATTCTGTAACTTTTAGCACCCTTGCTAAAAGTTCATAAGAGATATTTTTGGAATGATTTTTGTCAATGGTTAATTTAAACATATTATTTTAAGCTAGTTTCGATCGAAAAATGCACGTTAAACGCTATCGTCTTTACTTAATCGTCACGAAAGGGTGAAAACAGTGGTCACATTCAAAAATGTATCATTTTTTGGCATAGTTTTATTTTTTTAAGAAAAAGATCACATATATAGAAAAATGATTTTTCTTTCTGATGGTTGTATAGAAAAGTTCGCACATTAATGTTCCAATTTTATATTCATTTTCAAAGTTGGGCAAATTTAGGCGGGAATCCAAACAATCTTTTCATCGAGTTGACCGTTATCTTACGCACCCAAGTATACCTTTAAACCAGTGACACCATACTCAGACACAAATCAAATTATATTGTAATTCAATAAAGATTTAAGAGATAAATGCTTCTTACACTTATCAATTTAGAAAAAGGCAAAATGTTATCCTTAGAGAGATTTATTTTGATTTCATGAGGATCGAATTTCAATTTCCATAAACATTAGGTAATGTCATTAAATGGTTTTTCTCCACTTTAGCGAACAACCATAAAACTTTGTGTGTGTGTGTGTTTTTTTTGGGGGGGGGGACATAGTCTTTTTCATGATGAAAACAAGTCGGACCGACCAAGTTTTGTTTTGCTGGAAATTAATAAAATGTGTTTTTCTGCACATTACCCCACAAGATCATCATTTTATTTTTAAAATAAGAATCGGGTTTCAGCTATATTTGAAACATAAGATTCTTATATGTATCCCCATCTGTGTATAACAAAATAATTATTAAAAAAAACGCTCCAGTAGTAGTTTTATTATATATTTTTCGACTGTAGTGTTACTCCATTGCATTTATGATACAGGGTAGTGAAAAAGGTGATTCATTTCAACAGAATTTGCGACAGCTTGCAAATGTAATTACACGATCATTTTTTGATATGCTACACTTTCTTGATTTTATAAACTTGTATGAATAAATAACAGAAGTTACTGTAAATTGTACTTGGATTGAGAATTTAAAGTTTATCTGCAAAGAAACATGGAGGCCGTTATTCCAGAAACAACAAAAGCATTACAGGATGAGGGAACTCTATGTCCTCTCTTTCCTACCCTTCTCTCCTCCATGTCCCTCCTTAACCAACTATCTCATATATTTCCCCTTTTCACATTTTCAAGCATCTGTCAGTCCTCCTTTCAGTGTCGGACATTTAACGTGTCAACCCCTTTAATAACCAACAAACGAAGCGATAAAGCAAATACATGGCGGCTGAAATTCAACTGGATAAAAAAAAATTACAGAAACAAAGCAAGCTTGACAAAAATTATACTACCGTGTCACTGTAAAATAAATTGGAAAAATTAAATAAAATGTATGCATTGGCGGATCCAGAGGGGGGGGTCCGGGGTTGGAACCCCCCTTTTTCTGGACAATCATGTATTTTTAATGAATATTCTGAAAAAATACCCCCAAAAATTTTCGCGTCTCGTTCCGCTCGGCCAAATCTCCTTTAATTTCAAATTAGAACCCCCCTTTCCTAATTGCCTGGATCCGCGCCTGTTATGCACGAAAACTCTTTCAAAAATCCTAAGAAATATGGTCATCAAATTCTGTTTACTCCAGTGTAAGTCATGTAGTCTTGTCCTTTCTAAGAAAGCGTTACTATTTTTTTATGTTTATTTCTCTATTTTTTTTAATTTGGTTTTTTTTTGTTACGATTTTGTTTTTTTGTTTTTGGTTTTGTTTTTTTTT
>MJUU01051989.1:6234-16236 GCA_002080025.1 Modiolus philippinarum | reverse complement strand
TGTTCTGTTTTTTTTTTTAAATTTGTCTAAGTTTATCTTTTGTTTTTGTCTGTTTGTTTGTGTTTTTTTCGGGAGGATGGTTACTTTCTCCTGGCACATCTACAGCTAAAAAATACAGAGAAAGGGACGGACCGAGTAATAAGTCCGGTTCGACTTTGACCAAACTGACGACACCGTTTTAGCCAAAACCTGAGCTTGCAAGCACTCTCATGCCTACAAATTTTGACAGATTCTCATGAAATTTATATCAAATGTTTATACCATTTATACCTTGTCCAAGTTCAAAAACCAGCCTTACTCGATATTTTTGACAGAGTTATGAGACTTTGACCAAAATTATGACTCCGTTTTATTAGAAAATTGACTGTTTTTACCACTAATACCTTGGTTATGTTCGAACATCAGCCTTTGTCGATACTTTTTGTATCCCCACACATTTATTGCAGGGTCAGCCCTGAATTTTTGAAAATATTGCAATTTCATATACAGTATACTAGTATATTTCTTGACCGGCCGGGGACCCAGGAATTCTGTTCTTGTTCCTTCGGTATTCTACTGCCGTTGTTTCAATACTGGATTGCAAAAAAATATTATTAAAATTCTGGTAAATTTCCCATCTTACAAAAACATTTATTTTCCTGCTATACAGTTTGAAAACGTTTAAGGAAAATTAATCATTTCCTTATTTTGGCTTTATGATTTCTCTCCATCATTTTTTTAACATCTTTGAGTTTATGGTCTTCCAAACATAAGTATTATTTGCACTGAAGAGACATAATTTGTCGAAATGCGCATATGCTGAAACTAAATTCACAGTAACTTCGGTATTTAGTAATTCCAATAATTAGATTGCATTTTTTTTATTTCATTTTTGGTAAATTTACTGAAACTGTCAATGACAGGGTATGTTTAGAATTCTACCTACTAGCATCTATACTTTAAATGCTCGAGTGTTTTCAAACATTTTCAATTATTTGATTTCAGAAATCTGGATCTAGCACGGTAAGAATTTTACCGTCAAAAAAGTGTCGAAAGATGTCATTTTCAACGACTTTTTTTATTCAAATTGAGCTAGTCTAGTAGTTTCAGACAAATATTTTTGTGTATATGCTCCATTGGGTTCAATGTTAAACTATCTTCCGGTTGGTGGACATTTTCAATGAGGTACGGACCTGCCGGTGGAAGTAAAGACCATTGTGACTAATTTTGATATTAATTTAACCAGTGTTTACCCAAGTGTGACTTGTTAATTTATATCCCCGCTGGTGGCCATCTCGCATGAGGAACGGATCTGCCGAAAATATTTAAGTACCATTGTGAAGTTTGCTTCTCGATTGGCTTGTAGTTTCACAAGGTCTTATGTTAAGCTATGTTCCCCGTGTGGCCATTTTTAATGAGGTACTAATTTGCCGGATACCCTTTTAGATGGGACTATATAAGAACTATAGTGACTAAGTTTGCTTCTTACTGAGCGCGCAGTTTCAGAGAAGAAGATCTATGAATGTGTTAACCATGTTGAATTCAAAATGAAGAACAACAATAAAGCGTTTTTCCCATCCTTTGTTATACCATGTATTTGTAGAGAACTTGTTTCATGTGCGTTTACTTCATATCCTTTCATTAATATTACCAAAGGGACCAATGATAAACTATGTTCACCGCTGTGTGGATCTGTCGTGCGTGAATTGGTACGAGAACCACGTAAAGACATGTGTGACCAAGTCTGCGTGCAATTTACCCAGAGCTGTTAGAGGAGATCTTTAAAAGAAACGTTAACGCCGGATGGACGAAAGACGCCAAAAACGTTCACTTGTTTCAGTTAACGCCCTTACTCGAGCACTTTTTCAAACTACACCATTATCTCTAATTTCATCTTTTTCATGGGATTCTTGCTGTTTTCTTTTAGTCCACAATGTTGCCTATTTTTTTCAATGTAATGGATTATTGATTTTTTTTCTTCCAAGCTTCCCCCCCCAAAAAAAACAAAAATAGTTTTTACCTTATATCCTTTTATTTGTAACTCATTCATGACTAATACTTTATCTTTATACCTAATGAATTCCATTGCTCAACTTTTTCCTTTCATTGATACATGATGCCTCTGTACCCTTTGCTAGACTTTGAGTTGTTTGTGTCCAATTAAATCCCTTAGGATCTTTTATGTTGATGCATTTCTCATACAATTTACTGTTAAGTAAGTGCCTTGCCACCGGCGGATCCAGCCATCAAAAAGGGGGAGGATGTCGAGTTAATTTCAGCAGTTTTCCGGTTCTCCAATATGAAGAACAAGAATGAAAGGATGTCCCATTTGCTTAATCTAACAATGGATCTTGTTGCCGTGTGAATTAATCCATATCCCTTAATTTGTTCATTTGAGGTAAATTCTTGCATCTGTTTTATAGAAAGTTAAATATTTCTCAAGAAAAGAGGTTCCAATACCTGTCACCAGTTATTCATCACACCCCAACTTTAGCGAGGCGGAATTTATTGATCACGGTGTCAGTCCTCTCGTTCGTCCGTCCGTGCGCAAAAAAGATACAAACTTTGTGGCGACAACTCTTCCTAAACAACTCGGTGGAAGTCACTGAAATTTTAACAGAATGTTCAATACATATTGCCATCGTGCATTGACTATTTACAAGAGGCTCTCAATAGCCTGTATCGCTCACCTGGGCAATGGCTGACACAATAAGTCAAAATAATCCCCCCGTTTAAGAGTCTCATTTTCAAGTTTGTTTATTGACTGTTTCAAGGTCTCATTTTCAAGTTTGTTGATATACATTAATGTTATATGATCCAAAATTGACTAGGTTTCCCTTTGGCAGCTATTTTTGATGCGGCGTAGACCGACTGTCACCTTTCTTGAAGAAGACCATCTAAGGATCATTGTGCCTCACTTTGGTTCCAATTAGCCTATTTTTGTCTTTGAATCTTTGAATGATTTCCCATGGGGTCTAAGGTTAAAATATTTTTCCTGTAGGGCCATCTTTGATGTAATGCGGACATGCTGGACACATTTAAGCAAGTGGACCAACTAAGGACCATTGTGACCAAGTAAAAATTAGCCAATTTTTTTTTCGGAGGAGAATGTCTTTGAATATGTTTTTCCTTAACTTCCAATATAAAACTTAGTTCCCTGCTAGCGTATATCTCCTATGAGCTATTGTGACCTTTGAATGGTTTCCCATGGCCATTGGGTTCAATGTTAAACTATGTTCCACTCTTGCGGCTATTTTGAATGTGAAGCTGATTTGTCCTACAATTTTTTGAAGGGACCATCTAAGGATTTTTATGTTTGGTTCAAATTGTCCAAGTAGTTTCAGAGGAGAAAATCTTCAAATACATTCGCTCATAAGATCAAATGTTAAACTATGTTAACCGCTGGATGTGATGCCAACTTGCCAGACACCTTTTTTTGAAAGGGAGCCAAGTTAGAACTTTTTTGACAAAGTTTCGTTCGAATTTGCCATGTAGTTTCAGAAGAGAATGTCTTTAAATACATTTTCCCATATGGTCCAATGTATGTTCCCCGCTGAATGCCATCTTGGATGTTATGCTGACATGGTTGACACATTTTACGAAGGGGACCAAGTAAGGACCATTGTGACCAAGTACGATTTCAATTGGCCATGTACTTTCAGAGGAAATCTTTGAATATGTTTCCCTATAGGGTTCAATGTTAAAGCCGCGTTCGCCGCTGGCGGCCATCTTGGATATAATACTGACTTGCCAGACATTTTTTGAAGGGGCCACATAAGGACCATTGTGACCATGTTTGGTTCCAATTGGTCCAGCGGTTTCAGAGAAAAAGACAGATGTTTGAATGAAAAGTTTACGATGGACGGACCATAGACACATGAGTGATTACAAAAGCTCGACCTGGCCAGATTAGCTAAGAAGTCTATGCAGGCTATAAATCAAATATGCTACTTTTAATTCTATCTTGGAAAGATTTCCATAGTAGGAAAACAGTACTATCACTGAAGGACACAATATACATTTATACAGCTCATTAAAATAATTGCAGTTGGAGTTAACATATGTGTTCATTTACTCCATTTATCCTTTCATAAAATATATACAAACAATATAATGATGTAAATAAGTGAACATTATAAAAGTATTTTTGCAAAAAAGTTGTAAAAAATTGTACCAAAATACCTTTTTGCTCTTGATTATGGAAGAAATAATTGTTTTTAATAAAGTGATAGCAAGGAATTTCTCTTCAGCTTAAAAGAGAAAAGTTAACAACCAAAGAAGATTTGAAAACAGAATTTAAAGGAAAATAATTCACAAACCATATGGCATTGGAATAAAATGTTGAAAAAGAGTCAATAACTACTAAACAGGCAATTTCATAGTTTGTAGATCTTGATATGCTCAACATTTTTTAAATTCAAACTTCACCTTTTTCTGTTACAGTTTTTGAAATAAAAATAAAAAATGCATAAATTTTAAAAATTTTACGGAAAAGGGCAGAAACTCTGAGACGGGTTTTTCCGATTTTCTTCTTCAGAGCAGATAGATCTTGGCATTCTGAAAAATTTTACTCCATGTCAGATTTATGATACATGTATCTGCAACGGTTTTTGAGTTAGTTGCCAAAAACAGCAATTTACCGCTATGTTCTATTTTTAGTTATAGCGGCCATGTTATTTGGTCCTCGGACACACCGTACATTTTTTTTCAAACCACATACCCTGGTGATGACCCTGTTAAATTTAAATTGAATTTGCCTAGAGGTTTTAGATGAGAGTATTTTTTGGAAAAAAAAATAAGACGGACGCCAAGTGATGGCAAAGTTCATCCTGGCACAACCAGGTGAGCCAAAATGTATGATTTGATTCGCTTTTTTGTCAATCGATTGGCGATTCTGTCCGCCAACGGGTACACTTTTTGTTTTGGAAAGTCCTCTTAGACCACTCAGTGGAATCCTCTGAAACTTTCATTAAGTTTCAGCAATAAAAAATAATAACACTTGGTAATCACCTCATAAGAAACAGTAAAGCAAAATTTTGCTATATCAATTCAGTGGTTCTCTAAAAAATCTTTGTTTGCATTTTAATACAGTCCAATGTTAAGCTAAGTTTCCAGATGTCAGCAATTTTGAAATAGTTTTCCTTGCCAAATTAACAGCACTTGTTTAGCATATTACAAGAACCAGTGTCTTGTTTGGTCCATGCAGCCGGCCTCTAGAAGACAATCTTAATATGCATATGTTTTTTTAATTAGGGAAAGGTGCAAGTTTTATCTCAATCCATGTCTCGATTCTATAGAAAGAAGATCGCAAGTAAAAGATACGACGGATGCAAATCGAATCCATACAGCAATTTTCTAGAAGATCTTTAATCGAAAAACTTATGACGGACGCACTCTGATTTTTTAAGCTCGTCCTGGCAAAGCCAATTTAGCGTATACGGATAGACTACGCAAAATGATAAAATCATAAGAAGGCATCGAAATGAAGATTCTATTAAGTTTAAAGGAAGAATTAATACAGCAAATTATCTGGAAAACCGATACTCGGCCTAAATTAGATTCGAGCTTAATTGTAAGAATTAAAACTTAAGAATATCAGTTTCGTGTCGTCAACAGTTAGGAATAATTAAACGTACAAAACCAAAAACGTGAGGCTAAACTAGAAAAACTATGTGCAAAGCTCACTAATACACATGTATATATCCCTGCTCCTCCCTATTTGATTCCAGAAAGAAAAAAAAAGCAGATCAATTAAATTTTCAAATAAATGGTGCATAATGGCAATATGCACTGAAGATTCTGTGAAAGTTTCGGTGAATTTCACCAAGTTGTCTTGAATGAGTTGTCGCCGTAGATTACATTCTGTCAACACCACTGTTGCAGATCTAATTAACATTTCTAAAAATAATGGTCGACAATACATAGATAATAATTGCGTTCTGCTATTTTAAGCTTTTTCCTAAAATCGATCGATGAGACCAACATCAAAAACATTTTCTAAAGATTAATAAGAAATAGATTTTATAAATTTTGCTGGCATTCTAAATGATCATTCAGTTAAGGAAAAAATTCTTGCCTATTTCGAAAATACAGAACTTCCCATCATTTGTTACGTAGACAAGATACCAAGCCGGCAATACGTCTTCAATTACAGTAAAGTTTGTAAAGATATGAACATTTAATTCTGTGCCTAATTCACGAAATTACAACAATTCAAAATACGTCTATACTCCTATCTCCCATATGCATGTCATCACAGGAGATCTCAACATTTTGCAGGACAAAGAGCTTATGAATTTCTTAACGAAAGGTCCAAAAAATAGGCCACCTTTTTAAATTTATTGGAAAAATTGTCGTAATACCATCCACGACTCACTTAAGACTCATTGTAAAAATTGGATAAAACATGAACACGTTGATAAAAAATCTTTGGATTATTTCTTCAATGCTATCATGAAAATTGTCGATATCCGAATTAAACAGTTTGAAAAGCATTTCCGCCATGACAATAAAAATAAACCCACCGTTTCTCGCATCCAAAAGAAACTTAAAGAATTTGGCAAGGAATTCGTTTTTGTCCCTGCTGATAAGGCTACTAATAACATCATTATAGTTTGTCGTAAATATCATATATAAGTACCCCAAAAAGAAATTACCAGTTCAAATACTTTACAATTAACCCAATTAAAGAAAAATGAAATTACAAACATACATTTTCTAACAGCTATATCTTTACAGGCTAAACCTGATAGTAAAACAGTTCCAACGATGTACTGGGTTCCTAAACTCCACAAGACGCCATATAAATCTAGATTCATTTTGTCATCTAGTCACTGTTCTACTACTAAAGTTTCTATTGTACTCACTAATACTTTGACTGCCATTAAAATCCTGGATATAAATTTCTGTAACAAAGTATATGAAAACAGTGGTATCAATCATTTTTTGTGTGTAAAAAATTTATTGGAAGTTCCCGATAAATTGAATGTTTATAATGCTCCTTTTGAATCTCTTGAAAGTTTTGATTTCTCTACCCTCTATACTACCTAACCACATAATCTTATAAAGGAAAATTTCAGACGTCTCATTCAATTTGCATTTAAAAAATCCGATTGTGAATATATATGTTCTAATTCCTTTAAAACACATTTAGAAATACAAAACAGAAGAACTTAATTACTTTGACCTGTTTTGATATAATTTCAGCACTTGAATTTTTACTTGACAATATATTCATTCGTTTCGGTAACTCTATTTATCGCCAGGTCATAGGAATTCCAATCGTGCACCACTTATAGCGGACCTCCGAATCTCAGTTTTTGACCAACATCAGCAAAGACCCATCTAAAAAGCATTTAATTGAAAAGTTTAACAACACTTTCCAATATTATAAGGACATCTACCCTAAAGAACTTACTTTCAATAAAGCGATGTTCCATTAGCGCCATCATATGGTGTTTGCATATCTCAACTTGTTTGATTTGCTCAAGGATGTAATAAAATTTGCGATTTTAATGAACGGAATCTTGTCATAACTGAAAAACTATTACTACAGGGTTTTCTTTGTCATAAACTGGTTAAAACCTTTACTAAATCAAGACTTAGTTCATAAATACAATGCAACTTGTAAACATCTAATCAAAGCTTGCATTTCACATCCCTTATTTTACGGTAATGTTTTACATAAGAGTAAAAGATCGCCTAACAAACTTATAAAACTTTTAAATCGTCTAATTCATAAGGGTTATAATAAGCCTTTGTGTGTCTTATCTCTTTTCTAGTTAGTTCACTTAATGTCTATGGGAGTCTAGGATGATGTTTATTTCGCTGAACTTGATTACTCTTTATTTATTGGCCAACTCCGACCTGCCGTTGGGTGTTGGGTTTCCCCACCGTTCAATGAAGATCTTATGGTGGCTTTGAGTTGTTATTACTTCCCTTTGGGTCGTTGTCTTTGACACATTCCAATTTTCCCTTCTTTTTCCTATAATCATAAAAATAATTTAATTCTAATTTGAGGAATAAATTCTAGTTGCACATCCAAATAAAAAAATTGACGATACATTTTGTGAAAATAAATAATTTGTTTGAGATTTTCACGAAAATATATAATTGCCCAGGCCCTCCCCTGAAAAACAAATGGTCGTACCCTAACCATATAGTATTAAAGAATTATCTGGGACACATGATGGTCAAATCTAAGGTTATCCATTTTTGGAAACGTTTTTCACCTGTAAAATCTACAACTGATACCCAATACAACATGGTTATCTCTTAATATCTCCCAATTTTTCTAATTACTTCACGTTATTCAATATAAACATTGAAAAAATACAAGTATGGTGTGTTTTTATGTTTAACTTGTATAAATTGTGATAATTAAATGTTCCGATTGCCATACTTTGTAATTGCATCTAAAAAGCAGAATGCAAAATTTGCGGACAACATGCAAATCTTACAAAAATCAACGGACAAAGAGCGAAAGTTTAGGACAAAAAGGAAAATTTGCGGACAAAAAGCAAAGCAGACAAAAAGCGACGGACAAAAAGCAAAATTTGCGGACAAAGAGGAAAATTTGAGGACAAAAGGCAAAGCGGACAAAAAGCGACGGTCAAAAAGCAAATGTTGCGGACAAAAAGCGCCATTTTGCGGACAAAAAAGAACAGCGGACAAAAAGCAACATGCGGACAAAAAGCACTGTATCAGCCGTGTCACTACAAGGTGCGAACAAATAAGTAACCAGTGACTCATTAATCGATCATACAAACAGAATAGGAGTTTCACCTCGTTCATTGACAGTTCTTCCACGAATTTTAGACTCATTATAGAAGATAATTGAAAATTTATCTTTCATTGACTGCTAATGTCTTTTCAGTGCAAGTCTAATCAAACCGTTTGGAAACAAAAATCCGAAAGATATTAAAAAAGACCTTTAAAAACTAGAAAAGCTATGAATAAACTACAAAAATACCCCGTTCCCCCATTAGTTTCCAGATGTAAAAAAAATCAAGACAAATCTTTGTGGTCCAACATAATGTATGACGAAATGCATTATTGAAATCTGTAAAACACAAGCAGCTGACCACTGACGAAATAGGGGTTGAAACTCTTTCAACTATAAACCAGCGCACTAGTGCAATAAGACTACATATGAAAAGCAATAAAGACACGAAAAGAGAAATTTAGCAACCATAATACAGTAAAGCAATATATATTCAACTACACATTACAAGCTTAGCATCACAAGGATAATACTTCGTGTGGCTTTTGAGTTTGCCAGTACTGAGATAAGATTTTATTTAATTGCAAATTTAAATAGTTGGTGCACAATGGCAATATACACTGAACATTTTGTGAACGTTTCATTGAATTTCACCGAGTGGTCTAGGAGAAGTTGTCGCCACAACGTGTGTACTTTATGGCGGGCAGAATAACGAACGGACGAACGGACACCTTGATCACTATATACCTGCCACTAAAGCGGGGGTATAAAAATAAATAAAAGCATCTTATTGTATAGCTAAATTCAGGTAAGGACAGGCCTTTGCACATGGGAGATTCTTTTAAATTAAACATTATTTTTCTTAAATTTAAATACATTGCAACCGTCATTTAATTTCACAGTTGTAAATTCGGGTAACAACAAAATTACCGAACTGAATGTTTAAGAGCCGGATTGCAAAGGACAGAAAGATAAAGCATTGCAAAACCATTGGAGAAATTGTAAGTATACTCAAGTAGTGGCAACTTTGCTTGCTCAATTAATGTTTCCTCACATCAAATACGATATGTTATAAAAAATTTCGAAGAAGTTGTAACAAAAAGCAAAGAGTGTTTCATTTACGAATGACAAGTAGTCTACTTTTTCCTTTTTCCTTTTTCGACATTCAAATTTCAAAATTATTCTAAGTCCAAAATGTGCGAATAAGCATATAATACTATTTTAACATTCATTTACTTTTTCGATATTCATTTACTTATTCGAAAAAAGTCATTTTGACATTCATTTACTTTTTCGATATT
>MJUU01051988.1:22138-52645 GCA_002080025.1 Modiolus philippinarum | reverse complement strand
GCAAAGCTCATTGTTGATGGCCTCATAGTGACTTCAAGATGAAGAACAACAATAAAAGCATGGTTCCTTTGCTTGTTTTTTACTGTGAATTTGTAGAGACTTTGTCTCATGTGCATTTACTCCATATCCTTTTATTCACAATTTTTTAAAAGGGGTGAAAATTGATTTCTTAGTAATGCTTGGATAATGATTGGAGGGATCATTTCATTGACTTCTGTGTTTGAATCCAATTACAGTCATTATTTGTTTTGATTTAATTTTCAATAATTGATTTATTACGTTATACAGAATCAAAATAACTATTGTGAAATGTACCAAAATTTTCTCATATATAAGTGTTAAAAAACATGTTGTTTTCATTGGTGTTCTTCTGTAATATGTCAATCAAAACACATAAAACAATTAAGTGTGCGCATGCTTTACTTTTGTCGTCTGCTAAATATCAATTTTGACACCCAGCTGATCAAGTTTCAGTTTACCTAGTAAATACGAAACCACAATTTAGATAATTTGACAAGCAGATCATTTATCATTTAAATCAGTAGCTGCATTTGTGTAGACATTTTATTTTAAGGAACTGATGTCATCCCTTTTAAAGTGACCAATAAACCTTTGACCCCTACATTTTTGAATGTAAAACATATCAACTAAATACAATGATATAGGTCCCAAATACCTAATTCTTACACATTCCGAAATTTCCCCAAATAATTGCTCCAAGAAAAGTAACAAGACTTTGCAAGCCCTTATCATGAAAACGGTCCATCCACCAACATTCGCCCAAATGAACGAAATATCTGTCATAGCCTGACAAACATTTTTCCCATTACAATTCACTACCTATTTATTACCATTTCCGAATAATATCACAAAACATGTTTAGGGAGTTCTCTAAAATAACCCCCTCCCCTGATAACGAAACGACCCAAGACGGATACAATCACAACTTCAACAGAAACTACAAAACCCCACCAAATTTCATCGACCTACACTTACCCACTTAGACACCTCTGTGAAAAGAAGAAAATTTTTTTTTTACAATTTTACAATCCCAATAATGTCTATCCGTTGTACCGGATAGACCTCAATGAGAAATTTTCGCCGCAGTATACTTTGCTTGTATGAGTGGGAAAGACTTGAAATTTGGTCTGGAGCTTCATAACGATGAAAAAAAAATTAAAAATAATAATAATAAAAAAAATAACGGCGGGTATATACTGATGAAGGTGTCCGTGCGTCCGTCCGTCCGTTGTCTGTCTGTCCGTCACATTTTTGGTCACAATTTTCACAATTTTCACAGCAATTTATGTTGGAATGATTTCATATTTTGCCTGAAGCTTGATTATGATGAGTTGTAAAGTGTAAGCTATTTTCAGGTCTACTGTGTCATTACTTTCTGTTTGCCGATATGTCGAAGTTTTACTATCAGTCATTATCAATGAGAAATTTTCGTCGCAGTTTACTTTGCTTGTACGAGTGGGAAAGACTTATAATTTGAAATTTGTTAAAAAAAAAACGGCGGGTATATACCGATGAGGGTGTCCGTCCGTCTGTCCGTATGTCTGTCTGTCTGAAGCTTGATTATGACGAGTTGTAACGTGTAAGCCATTTCAGGTTTGCCGTTTCACTTCTTCATGTTTGCCGATACGTTTTAAGTCTTACCATAATCCACTATTAATGAAAATTTTTCGTCACAGTTTACTTGGCTTCTATAAAGTGGAATAATTTGAAACTTTGTCTCGAGCTTTATTACACTGAGTTGCAACTTGTGATTCATTTACAAGGACTGTTATGCTTTCACCTCCAGTTTGCCGATTCTTATATTATTAGCTATAACTAACCGTATATCTGATGAGTTGTAACATGTAAGCCATTTTTAGGTCTGTATTACTACTTCCTGTTTGCCAAGATCGTTAAGTTTAACTTTAATCCACTATATGGAGTAGAAAGTTTCTTCACACTTTACCTGGCTGACATGCATTCGAATTTGGTCTGGACAACTGTTAAAAGAAATTTATTGCACTTAGGAAACGGGTGTATTCATTTATGGTCCAATATTTCTAGTTTGTATTATATTTGTATAAAAGGCAAAAAGCAAGCGGATCCAAGAGATGGAGTTCCAGGGTTCGATCCCTTTTCTTAAACTTTCTTTAAATTTCGTGCAAAATTTAGGAAGAAAATGGCAAAATTTCACAAAGTCGACTTGAACGCCCATTTTTCTGGAACCCCATCAGAACCCCTTTTTTTCGAAGGCTGGATCCGCAATTGATAGCAAAATTGCAGTAAATGTTAGTCCTGCAGATGGCATTTTGACTTCTAATATGCCGTCAGTGAATATAAAATAATATTTACAAGACCAAAAAAAAAAAAAAAAAAAAAAAAAAAAAAAACAATTAAGTATTTAAATGCACATTTATACCCATATACACAAGGGTTGAAGGCTTACATGAATAATAACAGAACCATAATAAAACAAAACAAAGATTACAAAATGAAAAATCATGCAGTTGTTGAGTCCACTCTCCTCAGCGCAAAAGACCTTGTAACGAATGAAGCAGTAAACTGCACGATTTGTGGACAATTAAAACATGCATTAAAAATATATGACATCACGGATATGAACGAATAACCAAAGGGACAGAAAGTAATGCCTTAATCACATAGGAGAGAGATTTTAGTAAGTGGAATCCAAAGTTTACAGAATTTCTAAATTTAGATATTTTAACTCTTCAACTGATCGGTTCTCGTCCATACAACACCGAACTTCTGCACGACTTGGCCAGTGATACCGGTGGGAACATGCATGTGGGACATATGCGAATTCTTCTTTTAGAAATAATTAGAACAACCTCTACGTCTCGACTCCCTAGCTTCTTGAATTCAGGCAAGAAAAAAAAGATAGTGTAATCGTATGACCTGGAAATGTAATATTTATCCTTCGATTTCGAACCTCAACTCGTTACCGAACATTGTCTCTATTGTCTCTTATATTGTCTCTTTTGTTAATGGGATATGGGATATTTTGACTCATTGAAACTGAATATTTCAATAATTAATGGGATATTTTCAATTTTCAAAGGGATATTTTAGTCCAGACTTACTGGGATATGGGATATTTGTAACCCCCCTCTAAACAAGCCTCGCTTGCCAGTAAGCGAGAGTACACTTTAAATCATGCTCACTAGAAATTACGGATATCATTATCTGGGCAGCTAATTATCTATGTCACAAATAAGCATCCATACAATTGTATTTACAAACAAAATAGCTATTTTCAAAAATCGCACAAACGATTTTTATAACCGTTTAAACGATTTTAAAAAACGTACAAACGATTTTAAAAACCGTACGAACGATTTTGAAAAATCGTACAAACGAATTTAAAATCGTACAAACGAATTAAAAAATCGTTTTAACGATTTTAAAATCGTACAAACGACTTCATAAAAATCGTTTAAATGATTTTTAAAATCGTACAAACAATTTTTTAAAATCGTTTAAACGATTTTTAAAATCGTACAAACGAAATTAAAATCGTTCAAACGAATTTAAGAAATCGTACAAACGATTTTAAAAATCGTTCTTACGATTTTAAAATCGTACAAACGATTTTAAAAATTGTTTAACGATTTTAAAATCGTACAAACGATTTTAAAAAACCGTACAAACGATTTTTAAAATCGTTTTTATTATATTTTTTTTCTTCTTCTTGGCACGAATATGCTGTCGTAAGGTGCCACTCGGGTTAAGAGTACCAAGAGTAAATATCCTTGTTATGGTGATCTTTAGAACAGAAAAAACATTCTTCTAAGGCCATACAAAAATAATGATTAGATTCTCAGGCCATTTTTCTGAAAAAATGATGAGGCAGGGAGGGAGAAGATTTTTATTTTTATTGGTTCAAAATCATGATGAGGCATCTTTTTACATTACTGAAATGCCCAAAACGTGATGAAGCAGGTGATTTTCATTTTTTTTTTATTTGAAACTTGAATAAAAAAGTAAAATTAGTTCCCAGAAAACAGATGAGGGAGGGCCTGAGAAGCTAATGTATTTTTTTATTTTGCCTAATATTGCTGGTGTATCTTGATTCATACAACAAAGACTGTGTTTTTATGAAGTTGATTATTGGGAATCTTCCTAACTCAGACTTGGATGCAAAGTTATTTGTGCATTTTTAGTTCCAAGAATATATTACAGAATTTATTATACATGTACCTTTTCATAAGGTATTTTAACTATATATATATATATATCATTATCATTATTATTATATTATATATATATATATAGTCAGATCTATATTGAAACTGTTTTTTAGCTCTTATAGTCGCATTAGGATATGGGTTATGTACATCCATATTCCAAATTTCACAATTATATGTGAGTATAGGACGTAAAAGAGAATAAAAAATGTGTAGATATATTTACTGGTAGTACATTTAAAGCATTTGTATAACTTTTCACAGAATACATGAACTTAAGAATGTTTGTTTTTAATTTTTGTCATATTTTCGGACTTCTCTGGTTTTATCCATTTAAAAGCTTCATACTTTATTTATATACCTGAGGCTGTGACACCCTAATTTTTTCTATGATTTCATTTTACACACCTTTTGGGGCGTTCTGACAATTTTTTTTTCAGTTGGTGTTATTTTGTCACATTAATTATTGGATAAACATGCATCATGTTTAAACAGAAGAGTTCAGTTTCCCGCCATTTTTGTTAAAACACTTACATCGGTAACCTATCAATTTTAGGGCTTACACTACTTCTTATCGAATTTTCTAACAAAAAACACATTAAATTGAAATCCTTGTTATTTCAAAATTGACCAGCGAACATCCTAAAGACCCTGTTTTGCAAGGGTATGTGAAGATGACAGCCATTCTGGGATATAACATCACCAAGAAACTTGAAATCACTTACATTTTCTAAAATTGTTCCTCAATAACTGAATTTAATATTTTTGGGCTTTTTTATTAATAAACTCTTTGGCTTCAATAATGGATGTTTGAGAAAGATATTGAGAATTTACTGGCCATCAAAAATTTTCAAATTACATAAAACAGCGAAATCTTGTGACAAGCGAACTGTACTCAAGAAACAACATTGGGGATGGATTTTGCATGTCCTCAGAAAGCCAATTTAAATCATCACTCGAGTCTCGCTTCGATGGACCCCAGAAGGGAAAGGAAGACAAGGTGGTTCAAATATCAACTAGATGCGAACTATAATGGAAGAAATAAAATAGATAAACATGACGTGGAATCAACTGGAGAACACAGTAAAAGACAGATCTAGAGAAGAGTGAAGAAAGCAAGTCCTTGCCCTATGTGCCTCCGTGTGCAACAAGGACTAGGTAAGTATGTACATGTAGGTAGGACGATTTTTGACATCAGATAGAGAAGTTCAATTGAATTTCTGCTTGCTCGAATCGTTTTCCAGTTGTTGGCGAAAATTATGCCCCAGATCAATAAAACGATATCCATTTGGTATAAATTTCTGCCCTTTTTTGACGTAAAATTTGTCCATGGACTACCGGCAATAGGTATAAGGGTCAGTCATCGTTGTGGATATTATTTCTTACAGCCATTATATACACATCCTGTGAAAAATTAACAAAATTCAACAGAAATCTGCAAGTTTATTAAATCTTGAACAGAACATTGTTGTTTGGTCATATTTACGAACAGAAAATTGTCGATTGGTCAAACAAACGAACAGATAATTGTTAAAGGGTCAAATAAAAAAAACAGAAAATTGTTGATTTCTACTACAAACAAACAGAAAATTTTCGATGCAACATGTTATATCCATGAAAGTGTACATTATTTTGTCAGTTGTAACCAAATGTGTACAGAAAAGTGTTTGGTCATGACAAACTTGAACAGAAAAATGTCGATTAGCGATGAAAACGAAAAGAAAACTGTTATAAGTCAAATAAGCGAATAGGACATTCAGTTGATTGGTAAAACAAACGAACAGAAAATTTTCTAGACAACATGTAAAATTCGATAAGATGTATACCATTTGTCAGTTGTATTAAAATATGCACAGAAAAGAGTTTGTTCGTGAACTTGTACAGAAAACTTTGGATGGCGTTAAAACAACCTGAAAATGTTTGATATATAATGGAAGAGTTAGTACATCTTCGCTAGACAAGGGTTGCGATACGCTCCTCTCCTCTTCGCCCTTGGCAGTTCATGCAGTGTTTCTGAGGCCTCAAATCCACAGATTTGATTGGTTTCAGTTACACTTGGCTGCATCCAATCAGAATACAGAATTTCATATTTTTAATATATAAAATGACTTAAAATAGAATGTGTATTGATTTTTTGATTTTGCAAAATTTCAAAGATTTGTAACATTTCTTTACTTTTGAGAGTTTATGTTCCTTGAATTGAGTATTTTTGTGAATTCTGACATTATTAGAAATCATAAATGATCTTTAATTTTTACGATAAATCATACTGAAAATCTTACTTCAAAGGGAGATAATTTTAGACTTGTGTCTCCAAAAATTTGGATCTGCCAATGGTGAATAGGAGAGGAACGGATTGTAACCCTTGGCTAGCGAAGATGGAGTTAGTTTGATATTCTTGTAATTTTGATGTTATTTGGTTCTTGTGTTGCTGATCGGATATAATCCTTCAAGATGCATACACAAGTTTTGTCCAAACTTTTGAATAAGTACCTCCAGACTAATTTTTCATGGTTCATGGTCATGTATTTGCTGCAGCAGTCTTATTATGTTTTGAAAAAAAAAAATCATCAAATGATTATCCCGCTCAGTTTTGTCCCGACTGAGCTAGCAGTTTTGTAGCAAAATAATTAAATTATTCTATCATAGTGCATCATAATCTTGCTTACAGAACGTATAGGTCACAGTGGCCTGCCGTCTGTCGTCAATACAATCCCAGATTCATTGACATAATTATGACTTGTTAGATGACTCTTCCGTGTACAGTGAATGAGACCTAAAAGTTGCTCATGAGGAAACCATGGATCAAACTGATTTGCTGTGATTTACACATGTACTATCAAACAAGGTAATCAAACGAAACAAAGTGCACAATTTTGTTTTAATTTTTTAAAAGGTAGGACCTTAATTTGCTTGAAGTTGAATACAAACAAATAAAGTACAGTAAACAAGATCTAAACTCGGACTTTCAACTTTAATGTCAATCAAGTGGAAAAGGTAGGTAAGTGATTTAATCTTGCTTAGACGCTGATCTACATGGTCCATGCAGAAGCGTGGAAATGACCTTTGACATAAACATAAAGAGCTGAAAAAGCAGAAAATGGAAAACCATATGTTTATCAGAGATCGTCAGTGAACCAAAGGTATTTGCAAAAGATTGATGACCCCACCTAGCATAGGTACCAAGATCTACACTTGAATGTGGATGTGGACGTAGTTGAGAGGCCACTGCAATAAGACCTCTCAACTTTGTCGAGAAGAAATGAATATCATTGATTATATGCACATTCAAGTACTGTGTCTTTTCTAAATACAAAATTTTCTCACAAGGTTAAATGATTACCTATTGGTATTAAATCATTCATTTGGAAGATAACTGTCATCCTAAATTGTCTAGTTAATATAAGTTTGAAGTATTAAAAAGAATAAATAATCTACAAGATTTTCCCATGGAGTTCCATAGTAAACTGCATTCCCTGTGGCGGCCATTTCTGATTTCTGATTTGCACAAATATATAAAAGTTTGTATATGACCATCATGTTTCCACACCTAGTAAATAACAACTTTAGGCCATGGACTGAAATCACTTTCCGTGCATCCCCCCTCACTTCCCATCTAGACCTGTTTTTTTTTTTCACTCCTCCTATATCCCCTCTTCAAAATAAAAGATGTTAACACGAACATAACCTGCACGCATAGACAGTATAGGGCCACTTTTATAGTACACCGCGAAAAATTCTTGTATTTTCGTTTTAACCTAAATTTCATCTTTTAAGCTCCATAATTATTTAATGATAAGTAACATGTAGTGAAATCTGGTACCAAATTATACGAATTTAATATCCTTTACATTGAACTCAAGTTTGGGCACTTTACGCCGTTTTTATGATCTGGGGACACAAAAATGTACCCCTCCCCCTGCAAAAAATAGCGAAAATGACAATTTAAGGCTGTCAATTCCTTTCAGATCAACAACCCTCGTCATTTGATCTAGTTTTTATGCCTAACTTATCTGTTGTGATACAATGTTGGAAAATAAAACCATTAATGTCCACAAAATTTTTATTTTCGGTATAAAATTTTTGAAAAATGGGAATTTTCGGAATTTTAGATTTTTTCACAATTTCGACTTTCTCACGTTATGGTCGTAAAAATCTGAATATATATTTAATAATTGCCGATGTAATGATAATTTCTGATATGTTAGCAACAAATCGTGTGCAAACATTTTAGTTTCAGACGTCTTATAGGTTCAAAAAAGTCAAAATTAGCACCCCTCTCCTAAAAACTAAGAGAAAATATGAAATATTTAGGCTCTAAATGATTCAAGAATAATGTTTTATTGGAATCTAGTGTGAATTTCACTAAAGCTGACATGCAGAAGATCATTTAAGCAGATTTAAACTTTTTAAGAGGTCTCTTTTTGATTCGTCTGTTCGAAATTGTATGCAAAATGGGAATTTTCCGTTTTTCAGAGTTTCAAAACTTTGAATTTTGTAAAATTCCGAAATGCTGAAAAATCCCTTTTTTTCACGAAAAGCGCCCAAAATATACAATTTTACCCATATTTTGGCGTTGAAATTGCATATTGCGATATATAGAATGCATTTTTTTTTCAAGAAAGTAAAACATTTGTATGTTTTGTTCATATAAATGTACAGACATACATATTCTGGGGATTTTTAAGCATCATTTTCCTGGGATAGGGGTAAAACTTTCAGTATTTAGAGTCACATTGAACACTCCTTGTTCTTCTAAACATTGTTTTTATAAAGCTTATATATCGGTTAGAACAATGAATTGGCATATCTGCATATAAATCCTCCAGATTTAATATATTACTATTAAAAACTGAGTTTTGGACAAATCTGAAATGCTGAAAATTCCCATTTTTCATCAGTTCTGTACAAAATATTGAATTTAAGCTGACAAGTAGGACTTAAAATGAAAAATATTGATAGAAATTATACAACATTGTAATATTCAATGCAGATTTTATGTGGTTTGGTTATTTTCATGCGAAAATAGTAAAAAAGATGACTATCATAGGGCAAATTTTTAAGAACACTAATGTATCGCTTAGAACAATTAAATGGCATAGGTGCAGATGAATCCTCCAGATTTGACATATATTACGATTTAACAATGAACTTCGGAGAAATCTGAAATGTTGACAATTCCAATTTTTCATCAGTTTGGGCCAAATATTGAGTTTAAGTCAACAAATGGCTGTAAAAATACTGAATCATGATGTAATTCATGCAATATTATCATATATAACACACAATTTGCGTGTTGTAGTTATTTTTATGCAAACGAAGACAAAAAATTGACAATTTTAGGGAAAATTTATTGGGGTAGGGGTAAGATTCTCTGTATTCAGAGTCACATTAAACACCCCTTGATATTCTAAACACTGTTTTAAGACAACTCGTGTATTGCTAAGAACAATTAATTGGCATATCTACAGATATATCATCCAGATTTGCCATATATAACAGGTTAACAGTGAATTTTGGCCAAATCTGAAATGTTGAAAAATCCCATTTTTCATCAATTTCGGGCACAATGTTCAGTTTAAGTCAACAAATGGCTGTTAAATTACCAAATGGTGATGTAATTCATGCAACATGGTCATATTCAACACACATTTAGCGTGTTTGAGTTAATTTGTTGCGAACGTAGACAAAATTATGACAATTTTAAGGAAAGTTTGTTGGGGTTGGGGTAAGATTTTCGGTATTTTGAGTAACATCAAACACTTCTTTTTTTCTTAACAATGTTTTCAGACAACTAATGTATCGCTTAGAACAAATAATTGGCATATCTGCAGATATAGTCTCCAGATTTGGCATATATAACGATTTAACAGTGAAATTTGGGCAAATCTGAAATGTTGAAAATTCCTATTTTTCATAAATTTTTACCAAAATACCGAGTTAAAGTCAACAAATGACTGTTAAAATACGAAATCATGGTATAATTTATGAAACATTGTCATATACAACACACATTTTGCGTGTTCTGGTTAATTTTATGCTTACATAGACAAAAAATTGACAATTTTACAGTAAATTTGTTGGGGTAAGGGTAAGTTTTATTGATGTATGATATTTATATTACATAAGAATGGCCATTATTTGTAATAGTTGTAAAGCCCATATAATAAGCTTTCATTTGATACCTACTTTAAATGATATTTGTTTACTAAAAAGTAATATTGGGCAAAAGAATGCAAAAACTTAGTCAAAATCGGAAATATTCAAAGATCCATTTATTTGGTCTATTTGAAAATAAAACTTTGGTCATTAAGAATATGTTAACATGTTTTATGTTCAAGGAAATAGATTGAAAAACTAAAAAAAAATGTTCAGAATTGGTAATCGAGATGCACTTCGGGTTCTTTAGACCATCAAACTTACGCAATTTCAATGAAAACATCTTAATTTTTCTCAATATTTCATAGGGGTAGGGGTAAGTTTAATGGCGCTATAGAAGGTATTTGGCAAAGAAATGTAAAAATTTGGGTTCTTTGTAAAGCTTATACAATAAGCAATAATTTGATGCAAGAAAAACTTGAACGAAAAACGAAATTTTCTTAAATTTCGGTAGGTGGGTCTAAAAATGGGCCCTATTCCACCAGTGCGTGCAGCTTATGCTCGTGTTAACATGTTTTATTTTGAAGAGGGGATGTATGCGGAATTTAAAAAAATTGATGGGGTTGGGAAATTGGGGGGGATGCACGGGGGGTTATTCTAGCCCATGGACTACTTGAACTATGAAACGTTTTCAAAAATTGGCAATTAGCACATTTTCTCATAGAACCCAATGTTAAGCTAAGATCTGCAGTGGCGGCCACCTTGGTTGTCTCGAAACATTTACCCTTGATTCACCCACTGACAGTGTGACGGGTGCTGTGCACAGAGCAGGACATGCTTACCCTTTCGGAGCACCTGATGTCACTCTTGTTTATTGAGAGTTCACACTGTTAGTGCTTTAGTTTTTGTGTTGTATATGTAATGTTCGTGTGTTTTGTGGGCATGTGGTGTCTTTGGTCTTCCGTCTTTTGGTGTTCTTGCTTTTGCCTTGTCTCTGCACTTTGATTTGTGTAATCTTGTGCTTTGTTCCTTCGGTATTCTACTGCCGTTGTTTAGCCTAGAATCAAGGAATGCCTGTGGTCGCCATCTTCATCACCAGCGGATCTCGGCTTTGGAAAAAAGGGTTCCTATTGGGTTTTATTCGATTTATTTGCCTTTTTAATCAATTTTCCAAACTTCTCCACGAAATTAAAAAATTGTTCCAGAATAACAAGCTCTCAAGAGTTTGTATCGCTACCCTTGACCGTGACTAAACATAGACAATCTCTATTAAAGGAACAAAATTAAACTGGTTCGATTTTGCCTTGTGGCCTCAGAGGAAACCTTTGAATGTGTTTCAGTTGGGTCCAAGTTTGATTCCTTTCCTGCAGGGAACCATCATAGGACTATGATTGTCAAGTTTGATTCCAATCGGCTAAGTAGTTTCAAAGAAGAAGATCTTTGAATGTGTTACCATAGGGTCCGATGTTAAACTATGTTTACTGCTGGCATCGATTTTGATTACAATGTGGACCATCTTTTTTGCAGGGACCATCTAAGGACTATTATGCTAAGTTTTGGTTCAAATTTACTCAACAGTTTTAGAGGAAAAGATATTTGAATGTGTATTTCCATAAGGTCAAATGTAAAAACTGTGTTCCCCGTTTTCGGCCATCTTGGATAAAGCCCAAACCTGATGAACACCTATTTTCCGCAGGACTATTGTGACCAAGTTTGGTTCCAACTGGCTCAGCGGTGTCAGAAGAGAAGATCTTGGAACGTGTTTTCCTTTAGGTCTTGAACTACCTTGGATATAGCACGCTTCTGAAAAAAAAACATCTTTTTCCCTCTGGTGACAACCTTGGATATAGTGTGGACCTGAAAAACACCCTTTTTAAAGGGTACTACCTAAAGACTATTGTGACCAAGTTTGGTTATGATTGGCTTAGCAGTTTCAGGGGAGAAGATCCTTGAATGTGTTTTCCCAGTGTCAAATGTTAAAACTATGTTCCTACCTGGTAGCCATTTTTGATAAACACACATCTAAAAACACCTTTTTGTAGGGCAAGATCTAAGGACTATTGTGGCCAAGATTGGTTGCAATCGGTTCGGCAGTTTCAGAGATCTTGGAATATGTTTTCACATAGAGTGAAATGTTAAAACTATGTTCCTACCTGTACCATTTAAGGACTATTAAGGCCAAGATTTGTTCCAGCTGGCTTAGCTGTGGTGACCAGCTTGGATATAGTGCATACCTGAAAAACACCTTTTTTCAAAAGGAACTATATAAATCTACTGTGGCCAAGTTTGGTTCCAATCGGCTCAGCAGTTTCTTCATAAAAGGTCTTAGAATGTGTTTTTCCTTACCGTCTAATATTATTGTTTTCCCCTCTGGTGACAATCTTTGATATAGTGTAGACCTGAAAAAACATCTTTTTAAACGGTACTACCTAAAGACTATTTTAGCCACGCTTGGTTCCTATTGGCTAAGTAGTTTCAGAGGAGAAGATCTTTGTATGTGTTTTCCAATAGGGTCAAATGTTAAAACTATGTTCCCACCAGGCGGCCATCTTGGATAAAGCAGGCATCTGAAAACCATATTTTTGTAGGGCCATCTAAGGACTACTTAGGCCAAGATTGGTTCCAATTAGTCCATCAGTTTCAGATTATAAAATCTTTGAATGTGTTTTCCAATAGGGTCCAGTGTTAAAAATCATGTTCCCAGTTGGCGGCCATCTTGGATATAGTGCAGAACCGAAAAAACAAATTTTTTGCAGGGGCTTGGGGAACCATCTAAGGACTGTTGCGACCAAGAATGCTTCCAATAGGCAAGTTTCAAAGGAAAGGATCTTTGTATGTGTTTTCCTTTATGGGTCAATGTTAACTAAAACTGTTCCCCTGCTGGTGGCCATCTTGGATGTCGTATGGACCTGAAAAACATTTTTTAAAAGAATACTACCTAAATATTTTACGGAAGGATATGGAGTAAATGAAAATGAGACCATAACATATGTTAACTCCAACTGCAATAATTTTAATGAGCTGTATGGCCATTTCGGAAATTTATTCCTCATCAGCAGCACTAGAACCCAAACAAAGGAAATCAATAATTTCAAAAAATGTATAAAATGCATTAAACCAAATGAAATCCGAATAATCAGTAACATCAAATATAGCTAAGGACAAAACTACGGAAGGGGGGGGGAGTTAATCCTTCGGTTTTAGAATTTACATAAATTAAATTTAGATAATAGTAATTAAAGTCTACTGTGGCCAAGATTGGTTCAGATTGGCTCATTGGTTTCTGAAGAGAAAATAATTAAATGTGTTTTCCCATATTGTCCAATGTTACAACTATGCGCATGTCTGAAAAAAACCCCACCTTTTTGCATGGAACCATCTAACACTGTTGTGACCAAGTTTGCTTCATATTGACTAAACAGCTTCAAAGGATAAGATCTTTAAATGTGTTTTCCATAGGGTCCAATGAAAGAGCTGTTAAGCATTTTATTAATGAAATGATTCCAGTTCTAAATGTATATACGAAAATATGTGGGGTAGGATAGGAGGGAATGTGATGCGGAATTTCCAAGTTCAGTTCCAATTGGCCCAGAAGTTTCAGACATGAAGATCTTTGAATGAAAAGTTTATATCTGATGTATGCCGGACGAAAAGTGATAGAAAAACCTTAAGGCCATGGGTTGAAATCACTTATCGTGCACCCCCCCCCCCCCCACTTCCCTATAATCTGAATATATATTAAATAATTGCCGATTAATAATGATTTATGATATGTTAGCAACAAATCGTGTGCAAACATTTTAGTTTCAGACGTATTGTATGTTCAGAAATGTCAAAATTAGCACCCCTCCCCTAAAAATTATGGGAAAATATGAAATATTCAGGCGGTAATGGTTAAAGAATAATGTTTTATTGGAATTCTAGTGTGTATTTCACTAAAGCTGACATGCAGAAGATCAATTAAGTAGATTTAAACTTTTTAAGAGGTCTTTTTCTGACTCTTCTGCTCGAAATTGTATGCAAAATGGGAATTTTCCGTTTTTCAGAATTTCTGCTGTTTTTACTTTGAGATGCAAACACTTCATGAAGTTGACATATAACTTGAATATGTTGATTATATATCCTTTCATTATATCAAAGCCATAAGAAAATATGTTTTTAAGCATTTTAGAATAACAACAGTCTCATAAATTACAAACATGTAACCCCTTACCACAAATATTCAACACAATTTATTTCATTTTATTCAGTTTGAAAAGCTTAAACATTTTATATAGGTCCAATAACATATCATTTCAAACACCAAAATACACAGAGACTCCCATATATCAAAAATAAGGTCATGAGCGTGGTTTATGGGCAGTAATACAACAATTTAACTTTGAATTTTGTAAAATTCCGAAATGCTGAAAAATCTCCTTTTTCATGAAAATCGCCCAAAATATACAATTTTAACCATATTTTGGCGTTAAAATTGCATATTGCGATATAGAAAATGCATTTTTTAAAAGAAAGTAAAACATTAGTATGTTTTGTTCATATAAATGTACAGACATACCCCGCCGCAGCAGGTTTGCGCCTGGCCTAAGTCAGGAAATTTATTAAGCCTTTGTGTGTCTTGTCTGTTTTCTAGTTAGTTTACTTTATGTCTATAGGAGTCTAGGATGATTTTTATTTCGCTGCAATTGATTACTCTTTATTTAGGGGCCCGACTCCGCCCTGCCGTTGGGTGTGGGGTTTCCTCACCGTTCATTGAGGATCTTATGGTGGCTTTGAGTTGTTATTACTCCCCTTTTGGTCGTTGTCCCTTTGACACATTCCCCATTTCCCTTCTTTTTTCTATACATATACTGGGGATTTTTAAGCATCATTTTCTTAGGGTAGGGGTAAAATTTTCGGTATTTAGGATCACATTGAACACTCCTTGTTCTTCTAAACATTGTTTTTAGATAATTAATATATCGGTTAGAACAATGAATTGGCATATCTGGATATAAATCCTCCAGATTTGCAACATATACGTATTTAAAAGTGAATATCTCGACAAATCTGAAATGCTTAAAATTCCCATTTTTCATCAATTCTGTACAAAATATTGAGTTTAAGCTGACAAGTGGGATTGAAAATGGCAAATCTTGATAGCAATTATGCAACATTGTTTAATGCAATGCAGATTTTGTGTGTTTTAGTTATTTTTATGTGAATATAATAGTAAAAAAATTGACTATTATAAGGAAAATTTGTTGGGGTAGGGTTAAGTTTTTCGGTATTTAGAGTCACATTAAACACTTCTTGTTTTTCTAAACAGTGTCTTAAGACAACTAATGTATAACTGAGAACAATTAAATGGCATATTTGCAGATGAATTCTCCAGATTTGACATATATTACGATTTAACAATGAACGTTGGAGGAAACTAAAATGTTGAAAATTCCCATTTGTCATCAGTTTGGGCCAAATATTGAGTCAACAAATGGCTGTCAAAATACCAAATCATAATGTAATTCATGCAACATTGTCATATATAACACACATTTTGCGTATTCTTGTTATTTTTATGCGAACTTAGACAAAAAATTGACAGTTTTATGGAAAATTTGGTGGGGTAGGGGTAAGATTCTCTGTATTCAGAGTCACATTAAACATCCGTTGATATTCTAAACACTGTTTTAAGACAATTTATATATTGTTAAGAACAATTAAGTATCTGCAGATATATCATCCAGATTTGCCATATATAACGGGTAAACAGTGAGCTTTGGCCAAATCTGAAATGTTGAAAAATCCCATTTTTCATCAATTTCGGGCACAATGTGAAGTTTAAGTCAACAAATGGCTGTTAAATTACGAAATCGTGATGTGATTCATGCAACATTGTCATATTCAACACACATTTTGCGTTTTTGAGTCCATTTGTTGCGAACATAGACAAAAAATTGACAATTTTAAGGAAAATTGTTGGGGTAGGGGTAAGATTTTCGGTATTTTGAGTCACATCAAACACTTGTTGTTTTTCTTAACAATGTTTTCAGACAACTATATCGCTTAGAACAATTAATTTGCATATCTGCAGATCTATCCTACGGATTTGGCATATATAACGATTTAACAGTGAAATTTGTGCAAATCTGAAATGTTGAAAATTCCCATTTTTCATCAATTCCAGGCAAAATATTGAGTTTAAATCAACAAATGGCCTTTAAAATACGAAATCATGGCATAATTTATGAAACAATGTCATAAACAACACACATTTTTTATGCGAACATAGACAAAAAAATGACAATTTTACAGTATATTTGTTGGGGTAGGGGTAAGTTGTATTGATGTATGATGTTTATGTTACGTAAGAATGGCCATTATTTGTAATAGTTGTAAAGCAAATATAATAATCTTTCATTTGATACCCACTTTAAATGATATCTGTTTACTTAAAAGTAATATTGGCCAAAGAATGACAAAACTTAGTCAAAATCGGAAATATTCAAAGATCCATTTATTTGGTCTATTTGAAAATAAAAGTTTGGTCGTTAAAAATATGTTAACATTATGTTAACATGTTTTATATTCAAGAAAATAGATTGAAAAAAATAAAAACAATTTTCAAAATTGGGAATCGAGATGCACTTCGGGTTCTTTAGACCATCAAACTTAAACAATTTCAATGAAAATATCTAAATTTTCCTCAATATTTTATAGGAGTAGGATTCGTTTATTGGCGCAATGGAACGTATTGGGCATAGAAAATGTAAATATTTGGGTTCTTTGTAAAGCTCATACAATAAGCAATCATTTGATACATCGTTTTTAAAACTGGGAAGCATTTGGTCAACATGTTGAACAACTGAAAGAAAAACTTGAACGATACACGAAATTTTCCAAAATTTCGGTAGGTGGGTCTAAAAATTGGCCCTGTTCCACCAGTGTGTGCAGATTATGCTCGAGTTAACATGTTTTATTTTGAAGAGGGGATGTATGCGGACTTAAAACTAGAGGCTCAGAGACTGAGCCTGTATCGATCACCTTACAAAACGCTTCTATGCCATGCATGACCAAAAATGATCCATGTTTTTTACCAATGGGGTAGGGTGTTTAGGTATGTTCTCAATTAGCACCCGTGTGTTTTGTCTGATCCTATTGAAATGAGTAATTTTTGCAAAGGACCTTCTATACATTTAGTATAATTTGCTTTAATTGTTTTGAGAGAAGATGATGAAAGGGACGGTTTTCTCATACTGGGCTCCAATGTTAAACTATATTTTGCACTTGAGGCAATGTTTTTTGTCGGATTGAAATGAAATGTGCAATTTTTGTAAAGTACCTTCAGTCATCATAGGTTGACTTTGCTTCTGTTATTTCAGAGGAGTAGATGAAGATGTGATTTTCCCATAGGGTCCTATGTTAAACCATGTTCCATGCTGGCCGCCATGTTTTTCATAGGATCGGAACGAAATGAGCAATCTTTGTTAAGGACCTTTAATACATCATTCCTGTAAAGTTTGGTTCAATTTGCTTCAGCCTTTTCAGAGCAGAAGATGAAAATATGATTTTTCCCATAGGGTCCTATGTTAAACCTAAGTTCCGCACTGGCGGCCATGTTATTATCGGATCAGAATGAAATGAGCAATCTTTGTAAAGGACCTCCCATTTATCATTCCTGTAAAGTTTGGTTGAATTTACTTCAGTGGTTTCAGAGGAGAAATGAAAATGTGATTTTTCCCATAGGGTCCTATGTTAAACTATGTTCCGTGCTGGTGGCCATGTTTTTCTTCGGATCGGAATGAAATGAGCCACCTTTGTTAAGGACCTTAAGTACATCATTCCTGTAAAGTTTGGTTCAATTTGCTTCAGCCTTTTCAGAGCAGAAGATGAAAATGTGATTTTTCCCATAGGGTCCAATGTTAAACCTAAGTTCCGTGCTGGCGGCCATGTTTTTGATTGAATCGGAACAAAATGAGCAATCTTTGTAAAGAACCTTCCATACATCATTCCTGTAAAGTATGGTTGAATTTGCTTCAGTGGTTTCAGAGGATTTGATGAAAATGTGATTTTCCCATAGTAGGGTTCTATGTTAAACCATGTTCCGTGTTGGCGGCCATGTTTTTCGTCGGATCGGAACGAAATGAGCCATCATTGTTAAGGACCTTAAGTACATCATTCCTGTTAAGTTTGGTTCAATTTGCTTCAGCCTTTTCAGAGCAGAGGATGAAAATGTGATTTTTCCCTTAGGGTCCAGTGTTAGACCTAAGTTCCGCGCTGATGGCCATGTTTTTTATCGGATCGAAACGAAATGAGCAATCTTTGTAAAAGACCTTCCATACATCATTCCTGTAAAGTTTGGTTGAATTTGCTTCAGTGGTTTCAGAAAAGTAGATCGAAATGTGATTTTCCCATAGGGTCCTATGTTAAACCATGTTCCGTGCTGGCGGCCATGTTTTTCGTCGGATCGGAACGAAATGAGCCATCTTTGTTAAGAACCTTAAGTACATCATTCCTGTAAAGTTTGGTTCAATTTTCTTCAGCCTTTTCAAAGCAGAAGATGAAAATGTGATTTTACCCATAGGGTCCAATGTTAAACCTAAGTTCTGCGCTGGCGGCCATGTTTGTTATCGGATCAAATTGAAATGAGCAATCTTTGTAAAGGACCTTCCATATATCATTCCTGTATACTTTGGTTGAATTTGCTTCAGTGGTTTCAGAGGAGAAGATGCATATGTGAAAAGTTTAACGGACGGACGGACGACGGACGCCAAGTGATGGCAATAGCTCACACTGACCCTTCGGGTCAGGTGAGCTAAAATGGGTGGGGTTGGGAAGTGGGGGGTGCACTGAGGGTTATTACAGCCCATGGACTACTTACCCTGGCATTAGCTGGGTGAGCTACAAGGAAGGTTCCAACCCCCAGAACCTCCATCCCCTTTGGATCCACCAATGTTCATAGTTCATGCAGAATTTTAATTATCACATTTGGCTTTTTGTTTTGAAACTATTTTATTGGCGATCTGTATATATATATATATATATATATATATGGGTAGGGAGAGGAAATTTACCAGCCAATCTCCAGTCTTGTACACCCCTCCGGAGAAATAATATTTCGGCAGCGGTTTTCCAATTTTTAGATCCGAGTTGCACTGACGAGATGTAAATTCATTGAAATGGGGCCTTATATGCAACAGTGAAATTCAAATGAAGTGTTGCGTGTCACTCAAACTGTAGTGGTCAAATTCCTCAGTGGAAAGATGTTCTCGATAATATCACATCCGATAAGTGATTAGTTTTAAACAAAAGAAATGGAACTCTCCATTAAACGAAACAAAAAAGGTCTACTTAGATTTTGTTTTCCGTAGTTACAAATTCCAAAAAGTTGTTTCTACTTAGAAAATTTGATGATTTTTTAAATCGTGCATTTCATAAGGTATAGAAATAATGTAAATGTTTGCCGTTGGGTTGTAAAGTTTGTAATTAGTGTGTAAATTGCGGATTAAGTGGACTGCAGTTGGTGTCTATCATTCTGGATGACACAAATATACATCTCCAGATTTTCTCCAAAATTAGCATACTGATTCATAAAGAATTGATCAATACGTGTGCAAAATTTCATTTCCGCCCTTCCACGCAAATTCCCAGAATAAAACCCCAAAGTTCGTGGAGTCTGCTACAATACTGGCTCTATTTTTAGAAATGAAATCGAATTTACCTATATACGTCATGATTACAACTTAGAGTCAGAGGCCCATTCAGGTAATCGTAATTTGATTTTTTATTTTATTGTTTTAAATGGAACAGTAAACATTCGACTATCGTTCCAAATAAATATTTAGATATAGAAATCTCGAAACATTCCCATTAATTTCGTACAATTTTATTATAATGGGGTACATTGATCCCTTTGAGTACCTCGGCAGTGTTTATAAATAACATTTACCGCCAAATAATGAACACAATGGAAGATACCACCCTCAATTTCACCTTAGTTACGGGATGTCATTTTGGATCTTTGAAATATACATCTTTGAAATCAATTATTTCATATTTCCCTTTCAAGATTAATCCTTTGGCTATCTTTTAATACAGAAATTGTGTCCGCCCACGGCAATTTTTTGTCTTTTAAGAATATTTTATTGTCGCCAGGTTCATTTTAGTGTGGTCGCAGTGAAGACATTTGACATCAACTATAAACAATTGAACGTGCAATAGCAGACCAATTGATATCTTTTATTTTGTAAATGTTTTTGTTTTACTAAATGCATCGTTCCTTTGTGATTTATATACACGAACAAGCTTAATATCCAGCCGTTACTATGCACCATCAACAGACGGCGTGTTTCTAAAATATGGCTGATGAAGTAGACGCCCACCTCATTAGCATGTTTAGAAGGGAGATAATTTCACACAGTGGCTTTTCGGACTGCACATCCTAAGACTTTAACTCAGTTGGTCTTTGACTTCAGACGCATATAATTTATTTTTCAAGACCTGTATAAGCATATTTACATGCTTATCCTGAGGATTAAATAAGATTTCCAAGTTTGTCGCTGTTTTTAGACGTTATATATGAATTTTTTACACGACTAGTATTTTCTTCATCAAGAAGATCCTTGGAGCTTATTCCGCCTTTTAGCCGAGTTATCGATTGACAAAAAACGTCAACTCATCCTGCCCATCTTTTGGATGACACACAAAGACTTCTCAGTTTTTGTTTTGATTTGTGTATTCTCACTAGTTATTTATTTCATTTCATTTCATTTCATAGAGTAGACATTTAATATGGAACTTTGTATTTTTTTCCTCCCGTCTGCTCCAGCGAGATCCATCAATCACGGGGCTAAATGGGTAGGGAGAGGAAATTTACCAGCCAATCTCCAGTCTTGTACACCCTTCCGGAGAAATAATATTTCGGCAGCGGTTTTCCAATTTTTAGATCCGAGTTGCACTGACGAGATGTAAATTCATCGAAATGGGGCCTTATATGCAACAGTGAAATTCAAATGAAGTGTTGCGTGTCACTCAAACTGTAGTGGTCAAATTCCTCAGTAGAAAGATGTTCTCGATAATATCACATCCTAAGACTTTAACCCATTTCATCTAATCTAGCATTCTGTTAAATATAATTACAGAATCCAATGTATTATATATAAGACGTGTTTGTGCTAAAAATAGACCACTTTATATATATATATATGTCACATAAAATAAATTTTAGCTCGTTCTATTTTACATCCCTTTGGTCTCCCATAGAGATGGCGAGGGCAGTGTAATCTGTAATATCTGTGCATTCGAAGAACAGCCAAATCCCTGGGTGGGAAGGCAATCTCGATATTCATTTCTCTAATTCTAACCCCGTTGGGTTCCTAAGATAGACCTATATATATATATATATCGCCCAAATCTCCCGATTTTGCTTGCCAAGTTTTCTTACAACCAATTTGATGAGTGCCCTGTGATCTTTTATATGTTGTATTGTCTATTGTTCCCTTTTTCGGGCAACGGATGACATTGGTTGTAAGTCCTTTGCCCGTCTTTCATGCATGTTGACGACCTCGTATCCAAAGTGGATACATGGATATAGCGCTGTTCAACATTTAGCAAATGAAATCCGCTCAAACAGTCTTGACTTTACTATCAGGTAGAAGTTGTTGAAGGCCTCATGGTGACTTCAAGATGAAAATGGTGTTCCATTTGCTTATGGATATGGAGTAAATGCACATGAGGTAAAGTCTCTACAAACTCATGGCAAATACAAGCAAAGGAACAACGCTTTTATTGTTGTTCTTCATCTTGATGTCACCACGAGGCCTTTTATATGGATTTGTCGCATGTACATTTACTCCATATCCCTTCATTTGTTCAAGAAGGGGAATGCATGCAGAGCAGGAGATTATTATTCTCTCGAGGAAAGCAGTCTCATTCCGTAAGGAATTTGTGTTAACATTGCAAAGGCTATTTCTAGGAGTTTAATCTTATTGTAGATTTCAAGACTTAAACAAGAACAATACGCTCTCAAGAGTTTGGTTCTTGGTTCCAATTGGCCCAGAAGTTTCAGGGAAGATCTTTGAATGTGTTTTCACATAGGTCCAATGTTAAAACTATACTGGAGGACATGTTGGATATAGCACGAACCTGAAAAAACATTTTTTTATGTAAGGGACCACCAAGGACTATTGTGGCCAAGTTTGGTGCAAATTAGCTCAGTAGTCTCAAAGAAGAAGATCTATGAACCTGTTTTCTTCCCATAGGGTTCAATGTTAAAACTGTTTCCAACTGGCGCCTATCTTGGATATCTTGCCGACCTGAAAAATACTTTTTTAAGGGACCATGCAAGGCCTATTGTAGCCAAGTTTGGTTCCAATTGGCCTAGTAGTTTCAGATGAGATGATCTTTGAATGGGTTTTCCCGTAGGGACCAATGTTAAAACTGTTTCCTACTGTCCTCTACCTTGAATATTGAGCTGACCTGAAAATAAACTTTTTGGCAAGGGACCACCTAAGGGTTATTGTGGCCAAGTTTAGTTCCAATTTGCCCAGTAGTTTCAGAGATCTTTCAATGTGTTTTCCCATAAGGTCCAATGTTAAAACTATGTTTCCCGCTGGCGGCCATGTTGGAAATACAGCAGACCTGAAAAACATCTCTTTCGTAAGGGACCACCTAAGGACTATTGCGGCCAAATTTGGTTCCAATTGGCCCAGTAGTTTCAGAGATCTTTGAATGTGTTTTCACACAGGGTCCAATGCTAAAACTATGTCCCCGATGGCGGCCATATTGGATGTAGCGCGATCCTGAAAAACACCTTTATTGTCAGGGAACACCTAAGGACTATTGTGGCCAAGTTTGATTCCAATTGGCCTAGTAGTTTCATAGATCTTTGAATGTGTTTTCTAATAGGGTTCAATGTAAAACTATGTTCCCCGCTCTCAGCCATGTTGGATGTAGCGCGATCCTGAAAACACCTTTTTTGCAAGGGACCACTTAGGGAATATTGTGGCCAAGTGTAATTCCAATTTTCGTAGTATTTTCAGAGATCTTTGAATGTGGTTTCCCATAGGGTCCAATGTTAACACTATGTTTCCCGCTGGCGGCCATGTTGGAAACAGTGCTATCCTGATAAACACTTTTTGTTGTAAGTGACCACCCAGGGACTATTGTGGCAAACTTTGGTACCTATTGGGTCAGTAGTTTCAGAGAAGATCTTTGAAAGTGGTTTTCCCATAAGGTCCAATGTTAAAACTGTTTCTAGCTGGCGCCATCTTGAATATTGTGCTGACCTGAAAAACCCTTTTTTCGCAAGGGACCACCTAAGGACTATTGTGGCCATGTTTGGTTCCAGTTGGCTAAGTAGTTTCAGAGGAGAAGATCTTTGAATGTGGTTTCCAATAGGGTCCAATGTTAAAACTATGTCCCTGCAAGCGGCCATGTTGGATGTAGCGCAATCCTGAAAAACACCTTTTTGTAAGGGACCACCAAAGGCGTATTGTGGCCAAGTTTGGTACCAATTGGCTCAGTAGTTTCGAAGATCTTTGAAAGTGTTTTCCTATAGGGTCCAATGTTAAAATTACGTTTGCTGCTGGCAGTCATGTTGGATATAGCTTGAGCCTGAAAACACATTTTTTTGTAAAGGACCACCTAAGGACTATTGTGGCCAAGTTTGGTACCAATTGGCTCAGTAGTGTCAGAGAAGATCTTTGAACTTGTTTTCCCATAGGGTCCAATGTTAAAACTATGTTTCACGCTGGCGGCCATCTTAGATATCGTGGGGACCTGAAAAAAACACCTTTTTGTAAAGGAACCACCAAAGGACTATTGTGGCCAAGTTTGGTCCAATTGGCCCAGTAGTTTCTTTGAATGAAAAGTTTAAGCTGGACGGATGGACGATGGACGCAAGTGATGGCAAAAGCTCACCCTGGCATAAGCAAGGTGAATGTGAGCAAAGCTCACTAATATCCTACCTCCTGCTCCTCATAATAAAAGATTTTTAAATAAATGATGCACAAGAGCAATATATACTTAACATTCTGTGAAAGTTTCAATGAATTTCATCAAGTGGTCTAGGAGTTGTTGCCACAAAGTACCCTTTAGCTGACGGACGAACGAAAGAATGAACGAACAGAAGGACCTAAGAAAGGACACCATGATCACTATATACCACCTGCAGGGGTATAATAAAGGTATACTATGCTTCCTTGTACTAAAAATTATCCACATGCTTATTTGTCATTTTTAAAAAAAAAACAAGAGGCTCTCAAAAAGCCTGTAATCGCTCACCTGGGTTACTGCTTTTGTAGTCTAAACATAGGTAATCAACGATTACAAAGTCCGCCTCGTTATGTCATTTAATTCGAAATTAATGGTTTACTGGTAAGATTGCAATATCCCTAGCATCAGAGATGCGCATGCATGTGCAAGATAAGATGTTTCTACCATGTACAGTGACTGAGATTTGAACTCGTACGTAAACTTGAATGCAAGTCACTGATGGCGAAAATATAGGTCAAAGTGACCTAATTTTGCCTGGATGCTGACCTGCCTTTTGAGATGGATGCACAATTAGATGATCCTATTATGTATAGTAACTGAGATATAAACTAAGATGTAAATTTGAATGTCAGTTACTCAAGCAGAAATATAGGTCAAAGTGACTTTATTTTCTTGGAGGATGCGAGTCAGCCTCAGATGCACCTGCACACAAAGTTTGGTGATCATACCCTGCATAGTTACCAAGAGATACACTCAAATGCAGACGTGGATGTACACATAAGCTAATCAAGCGGAAAATATAGGTCAAAGTGATGTAATTTTTTGTGGAGACTGTCAGTCACCCAAAGATGCATCTGCCTGCAAAGTTTGATGATCCTATCATGCATAGTTACTCAAATATACACTCAAATGTGGATGGCGGTCTCTGGGGGTACTTCAATAGTCGTCGTCGACTTGTTGGGAGAACTTGCAGTGCATCAAACAAAAAGTTTATTGTTGATTTCTCAATAAGACCCCAAGCAAATTGAACTATTTGTTTAATGATTTGCTCTGTTCAGTGGTTGGAAATTATCCCCATTGTTCAATTCTCACCATCATACTGAATAGATATTAATTTCAAAAGGTGAATATTTGCATTAGCTCAAAGGAAAACAGAGATGTGATTGATTAAAATAGTCCTGGTTTTTCTTCTCTTGGTACCTAACACCGAGTTAGCAGAATCCGTTGACATACTACTGAAAGCACCAAACTTATGGTGTCCACAGATGCGGACACCGATGCCAGGGTCATACCATGATACGACCGAAAAATTTATCGTTATCATTTAAAAAAAAAAAAAACAAAGCTGAAAGCAGTCTTTGTCAAGAACTTTTCTTTTTTATTACTCATTTCATTATTAACACAGACCACAGCAATAAAGCTCTAGTAGTCATTGCAGCAAGCACTCCTCTAAAGCATCAAATTTTTAAACAAATAAGTAAATTCTATTCAATACTTACTGATTTAGCTACCTTTGTAATCCACAACTTAGATTAAGACTTTCCAATATCTTTTTATTTCAATAAAAAATATTTTGACAATATTTTTTTTCAATACAAAATAGGTAAATACAAAATACTTTCTTTACTTCAATAACTGGACAAATAATGAATGTAAACTAATAACAAAATTCATCAGAGCACTATTTATATGTAAATATGGCACATTCTGTCACAACCAAGTTTTCTAGAACCTAAAACCTGTGGGTACCAAAATACAGAATTTGTCCCTTTCTGACATATTTGTGATAAAAATTACAGCTCATTTTAGCATTGCAGGCATTGAGATCACATAAAAAGAACAAAATGTTGAAATATAAATATGGCACAATTTATCACAACCATTTTTCTACAATCTAAAACATGTCTGCAGACAAAATAACTGTTGACCACAATAAAATCTAAATCACAGTGAATAATGAAGGCATGAAAAGCACTTTACAGGTATAAGGGTATATTGGAAATTTGTGCTGCAGAAACAAATATTAATTTGTCTACCAGTCCTCTTTTTTTTACAATTTCCAAAGCTAAAACTACAACTAAGTTCATTTTTATGTCCTCTGCTAACATAGTAAATTTGCTCATGGAAAAAAATACTTCCAAGAAAAAAAATAAAAATGCACAGAATACCTTCATATTTCATCCAATACTTTGAATTTGTAGATCCATGAACATATGAACATAATATAAAGTTAAACAACAAAAACGATGACATAACTATATTCTTAGAGCAAAATAAATTCGAATGGGCTATATTTGAATTTTAAAATTAACATTTCATATGCATCATAATTTGAATTCAAACATATGGACCCAGAAAAATTATAAGGAAATTTTCCAAAATGAATAGCAGAACTTGATATGATCAGACTAGTCGAAAGCTACTATTTCAGAGAGGAATCAAATTTCTGATATCAAAATCTCTCATGTGTTGAGGGCCAAGTGTTTTCTGTTGAAACCAGTCTCTGTAGACTTGTAAACAAATTATTCAAACTATTAAGTACATATATCTTAAAATTTTTTCTATTAATTACTGTCTGAATTAAAAAAAAACTACATTCATCAAATGTATACAGAAATGAAAAAAAATCATCTTGTAGCTGAAATTGGATAAATAAATATGCAGCTACCTTGTATTTCTTACAAGGTATTATACTATTTTAAATAACAGTTAAAACAAAATTGAAGTATTATGCCTTAACAGTGACTGTTCAAGTCAACAATACACATCAATTTTGCCAAAAATATTGTGATAGAATGTATGGATGAGGCTGGAATGTACCACATTTCGAAGAATGTTCATCATTGCAATAAAAATAGCAACACATCTAAAATACTTGCAAGTCTCTATCCTATGGTGGATTTCCTGAATCATTTACATATAAGGGTTGTTTCAGAAAAAAAATATGCAATATTCATTTATAACTAAAGAAGGTTGCATTAATATTGTGCATGTAGGAATATTCCACGAGAGTTTGAGGTAGAGAAAGACACTTTACATCTATTTTACTGGAACTGTCCAAAATTATTTGCAACTGATGAAAGAAATACCAATATTACTACATCAACTAATACAGTAATTACTTCCCCAAGACTTGCATTTTTTATGGCAATTAAACAATCTTTTCCTATTGAAAACTATTACATACCAGTAGTATTATAACAGCTTTGTTTCAATAGAAAGACACATGCAAGGACTTCGAAAGTGCTCATAAATAATGATATAATTCACTTATTGATTCAGAAAATTCACCATAAAATCCCAAGCTTTGAACATATTATTAATTGATTTAATGAAATACATGTATTATGCAAAATATATGGAGTATTTTCAACTTTGGTCATTAAAAATAAACTGTTTGTTTCTCAAGCCATTTGATCTTAGATTTGATGCAGTTTTCATTTCATTGTTTCTTGGATGTCACTGAAATCTAATTGAGATTTTACTTTTATAACAAATTTTTGATATACAGTAGAACTTCAATGGCTCAAACTGCAATAACTCGAACACCATGGAGACCTTGAACCATTTTGTGGTCCATTTGTTCAAGTTCAAACCTCGATATCTCGAACACCCCTTTGGCTCAAATTGTTTTCATTGGTCACTTAAGCGCTTGGGCCATCGAAGTTCAACTGCATTTTAGCCTAATTACCAAGATAACAAGAGCTGTCGCCGAATGGCAGCCAAATATACCCCCCGCTCATTGAACCCTGAATCGACATGGTAAGTGCAAAATTAAGTTGGTGTGGACACAATACAGGTGTGGACACAGCTAGTACATGTGTGGACACAATACAAGTATGGACACGATGATATAATCTTCAAGAAAGAACTTTCCACAAGGGTTCCAATGAAAACACTCTGTCTTAATCAGACAAATATAAAATTCACCTTTTTTCAGCCTATTAGATATTTTTACACATCTACATATAGTGTTCTTCCTTTGTCTAAAGTTTCATCAAAATCCTTCAAGTGGATTAAGAGGAGTTGTGCATACGAGGTAACCCATACATAGGGAATCCATGAAAACTCAAAGTTGAATTATCTCCCCTTCCTGGTTTCTGACAATAATTATATTACTTCATGCATATCTCCATAGAGTGTTCTCACTTTGTGTAAAGTTTTATTAAATTCATTCAAGTGGTTTCAGAGGAGTTGCGCTTATAAGGTAACCCATAAATAGGGAATCAACGAAAAGTCAAAGTCAAATTATCTCCCCTTCCTGGTTTTGGACAATAATCATATTCCTTCATGCACATCTCCATGAAGTGTCCTTTCTTTGTTTAAAATTTCATCAAAATCCTTCATGTGGTTTAAGAGGAGTTGCGCTTAGGAGGTAACCCATAAATAGGGAATCAATGAAAAGTCAAAGTCAAATTATCTCCCCTTCCTGGTTTAGGACAATAATTATATTCCTTCATGCACTTCTCCATATAGTGTCCTTCCTTTGTGTAAAGTTTCATCAAAATCCTTCAAGTGGTTTAAGAGGAGTTGCGCTTACGAGAAGTGTGGACAGACAGACGGATTGACAGACAGACAGGGTGATTCCTACATTGTATATACCCCCCCCAACTTTGTTTGCAGGGGGTATAATAAAGAAAAGACTATAGAGATATTCTAACAAACAGTTAAGGTGTTTGTAAGATATTTAACTTGACCTACAGCTGCAAAATTGAGATAGAAAGTAAATGGAAATTTAAAGGAAAAGATTTTTGGTAGACACAGGCTGGACTTGAGAAGCAAATTTTTTTTTAATAGCCATCACAATATTTCAAGTTTTATTGCATCAAAATATGTATGACAACTCAGTAAGAAGCATATATATATATATTCTGCAAAGAAGATCACTGTAATACATGACATGCAGAAACTATTGAAAAAGGTAGTATCTTCCTTTTCAAACCATCATGAGTCACATCATGGATGGATATTTCAACGCAATAATGATGAAAATAAATGAGATCACTTTTAACATAATCTGATTGTCTTACAACCATTCCCGTCAATGAATTTTATGGCATTCTTGAATATACCTGAATTTATTATCCAGCTATTATATGTACTATCTAACTTGTATTGTAGACATGACTATATTATCTCAACCAAATGTATCTATACCGAGGTAGAGACTAAATGGCATTGGTTTGTTCTTCAGATTTGTTAATGGTGGAACAATCTTAGGTTGGTATGGACGAGGACCATGTTGTGGTCATTGCAGGCTTGGGTAACTCCTTCATCATTTGTAGAACCTGCAGGTGATACAATGTATTCCACTCCACTCTGAAATAAAATTGACTGATTGATTGATGTTGAACCCTTATTGAACTGATTGGAGGAAAGAAAATTCAAATATTATCCCTTCACTTTGATGTTCGAGTCTATTTAATAAAGTTTAAAACTGTTTTACATACAGTTGAATCTGTTAAATAAACAATTCTCTTGTTAGAATATCTTTATAATTTCCTGTCTTTTCCTTATTTCAGTTCTAACAGGTTTTGACAAAAAGAATACATATTTCATTTTGTTAAACAATTCACCAAGTACAGAGACGTACAAAAAGTATTCGGTCACCCTCACTTTTCCCTATATATTCTATGTAAAACGACATTTTTTCAAAAAATTATTATGAAGCCATTTCTTATCCGATTTGTTAAAATTTGCACCATAACGTAGAAAAATTAATCAATTTTCATTGTGTATTTGGACATAATTGTCTTATTTGACATTCTAGAGAACGAATGATTTAAACACAAAGTAAAAATATGACGTCATAATTTTACTTGCACATATAAGGATTTTTCTCAACAAAAATTTTACTTTCTGTTTAAATTATTGAAGCTTGAAAACTACAACTTATAAAAATAATTCAAAATAATCCCCTAAAACTGCATGAAATTATCTAATTAACAGTGAAAACTATATCAAAATCAGATAAGAAATGGCTTCACAATAATTTTTTGAAAAAATATCGTTTTATATGAAATATATAGTAAAACAAGTGATGACCCTAAAGGATGTCTCGCCTGTCCCTGCTGGACTCTAAATTGATGTGAAATCTAAGTGAACTAATCAGAAGAGTGTACATGCTCACTAGACTGTGAAATTGAGGTCAAGGACAAAAGTCACTTGCCAGACTGACATGTACTACCCAAGACCAACCTACATACCAAATATTATCAACCTACCACTT